>JAHBCN010001961.1:0-102674 GCA_019359885.1 Listronotus oregonensis
AAAATTTTTCCACTTGTTTTTTAAAATTGAAAAAGAATTTTTTTTTTTAAAAGGTTTTTGAAAACTTTTTAAAAGGTTTAAGGTTGTAAAATTGTGTTTAAAGCAAAAATATTATTTAAAATTAAAAATTTAATCAAAATCTTTATATTTAAAAATCATAATATAATTGCTTCCTAATAAATAGGGTTTATAAAAAGTATAATGTTCTTAAAAATACGGTACATTGTAACATTTGGTGTCTATCTTTAAATTTTTTTGTTTTTTTTTTTCTTCTTATTTTCATCAAGAATATTTTTTTTTTTATTTGCATTCTGCCTACGGTGTTCTCTATAACAATGATTCACAGTTGTTTTTTATGGGCAATATTCTATAATAAAATATAACTCCGCTTAGTAATGTTACCTCCATTATTGGGCTATTTTGTGTATATAAGTTATTACTTTATATAGATTCTCCCCTTGCCTACAAATCAATTTGGATCTATAGGGGAAGAACACAAAAGGCCTAAACCCATATTACACACATTTTCAAAATCAATTATTGCCTCTTTATTGTATCGTTTTCCTTTTCCCAAAGCAATATCTTTATTGAAATTGTCGTTTATGTAAAAAAATGATTCGTACGTCGCCTAAAATATATAAGGGTTATTGAATTGGTCCGATTCGAGGGGATTTTTTTCCAAGGTGCATTTTTTAAAATTATTAATAATAATATTGTTGTTTAATTCTTATTAAAAATGGTTTTGATAGAGTACTAAACAAAATAACAGGAGGGCTTATAAAAACAAGCGAATCGGCATAATAACAAACAGCCAGGCGTCACTGGGGGCACTAGCAAACCCCAAGGTAACGTCCAGGCTGACATGGGAATGCCAAAAAGAACTGGAAGTCCTGGGAGAACGCAACAGGGTAACTCTTCTGTAAGTACCAGGACATTCGGGAATAGAAGGCAATGAAAAAGCGGATGAGAGCTACGAGACATGGATCATCCACACCATATTTTGGACCAGAACCTGCCCTTGGAGTGACCAAAACCACAGCACGAAAGCAAACTAGAGATTGGATCCAACACAAGGAATACTGGGAAAACCTCTGTAGAATAAAAAATGGAAAAAGCTTCATAAGGGGCCCATCCAAAAGAACGAAGAAAGAACTACTTAGACAAAGTAGGAAAAGACTTTGCATAACAGTAGTGTTGCTAACGGCGCACGATAACCTAAGAGGACACCTACACAAGATAGGCTCATACAATGGGGACCCAAGTTGCAGAATGTACGACGAGAAACAGCCTACCATATACTGTGCGAATGTTAAGCGTTAAATCACAAAAGACAGGCATTATTTGGGTAACCGAAAATGAGCCCACAGGAATATATCAACCAACCAGTCTCGGGGTTATACAGACTTCTAGAAGGAACAAGACTAATGTGAGGATTGGTATAAAAGATAATGGGAGATTAGGCACAAAAAGCTCAAAAGGCTGCGCTGCCTCCGGTAGTGCGTCAAGACGCCCCAGGGAAGAAGAAGAAGATATTGGTTTTAGTTATATTTGATGGACGATCGCTTAAATATTGAAAGAGAAGGAGACACCACTTTGCTACCGATTTAAAGTGCTTCTTTCTTGGGCGCCTTACAGTAAAAAAACAAATCCATTTTTGCAGGTTGCGTATCGCGCTAAGAACATCCATAACTTTTTATTTGCCGTGTCTTATTTACCTTAAGTAATGTCGGTACAGTTGTTATTTTACCATCTTTAGTTGAAAGACTGCTTCCGGTCAAATCATAGAAGTTAAGCAACATCGGGTGTAGTCAGTAGCCTGATGGGTGACCACGAACGAAGACCACGTGCTGTTGTGTGTGGTTTGGATTCTGCAAACTGTATTTTCGTATAAATAACATTACCGAGACGTTAATGGGGTGTGATCTAAGTTAGGAGTTATTTGTATAACTTCCTTGGTGAAAGTACCGAGTTGTCTAAGAGATGCCGTAAATGCAACATCTGCATGTTTCGGTGCTTGGACATCGTTAGGTATTGAAGAAAAATATGGATAAACATCTAAAATTCGGCTTCCACGGTCCTACTACCTAAGTTTCAATCCAGCCTTTGTGGCCTCTCATAAAAATAAAACAAAATGTTCTACGTTTTATGTATACCACCCTTAACACTGCTAAAAATATTTTGGTTGCGCACTGCACTTGATCTTTCAATATGAACAAAAAATCTTTGATTACCTGCATATTTATCTTCCCTACAGAACACTAAAAGCACATAACCAATGAAAACGTACTTAAGACCTTAATTAGTAAATTTCACAAACCAGATTTAAACGGAGAAGAATGCTTTTCTTCTACATCAGACATTGTTTAAGTTTTCATGATATTCTAAATTTTCAGGAATCTGGATAATTTTCGGTATTAAACATGATGTTTAAGTTATTATAAAGTAAAAACGCATATTTTTAGTAAATTACCAACAAATATAATATAACTTTTTGATACTTAATATAATGTGTGCAATTTCATCCCAGTACAGCGTATTTTGAACATTTAGACACTCTGTATTTAATATGTCTAGCTTAAATAAAATGCTAGTTTAAATAAATTAGTTTAAACTAGGTTTGTTGATTGTTAAACTTATCTTAAATAAACTTTGAAAAAAGAAATTTAAATATAGGAACATCTTGTGTAAATATTAATAGTTTTGTAAGACATTTCCTTCACTTTTTTCATAACATCTCATTAACATAAAAATCAAAATAATTTTAGAATTTACACCTCTAAAACAACCAGTGGATTCGAAATATAACAATAATATTCTAAAACTGTCTTGACAATCAGCCAAAAGTCTTGATATTTGCAGCTTATATCAAGAAAATATAGATTGTAGTGCGTTGTTTTGTCTTTTACTAAATAATTACTATCACTGTGATGAGGATATCTTATTCTTTTGTAAATTTTATAAACATTTGT
Source organism: Listronotus oregonensis (assembly GCA_019359885.1). NCBI lineage: Eukaryota > Metazoa > Arthropoda > Insecta > Coleoptera > Curculionidae > Listronotus > Listronotus oregonensis. The sequence goes on from JAHBCN010001961.1 coordinate 2,970, forward strand.
GTCTAAAAAAATAAAATACAATCGTTTTAATAACACTAAAATCTTGAACATCCATTGTCTTTATTTGTTAATTGATATAAAACGTTTCGGTTAATGATGTATATCCAACCGTTTTCAAGTTTAAAAGCTACGACCTTTATATACTATCCGTTGTTCACCGAAGCTTGACAGACTTGTCACGGTTCAGCAACGGTAGCCAGATATTCGAAATGTCGACACTAGGTTTGCTAAATACATTTCGGTTGTTCAAATTCCCGGAGCACATTTTCCATTTGCATAGAGGTAATACAGCTTACATCTTTGATAACTTTATTTCTAATCAATAACACTAAAATCTTGGACTTCCATTGTCTTTATTTGTTAATTGATACACAACGTTTCGGTTAGTGATGTATCTCCAACCGTTTTCAAGTGATAACTAAAACTATTCTTAAAAGCTACGACCTTATATATTATCCCTTGTTCACCGAAACTTGACCGACTTGTCACGGTTCAGCAACGGCAGCCAGATATTCGGAATGTCTATACTAGGTTTGCTGAATAAATTTTGATTGTTTGCTATTATTACAGCTTCTTTAAATTTTCTTTTCTTCTAGTGGGTTTCTTTATGAATAATTTTTGCTTCCGACCATTGTATATAGTGTTGTTTTGACCATGCGTGTTCGGCAATCCCTGATTTCGACGTTTTATCTCGTTCCGTATGTTTTTTGTATTCTTTAACTCTAGTTTCTAGTGGTCTTTTTATTTCTCTGATGTATACTTCACCACATTTACAGGAAATTCGGTAGATAAAGTCATTTTTTAAAACATTGTTGTTCGGTCTCGTCTTAGTGAGAATACTTGTCAGAATGGTTTGGGATTTAAATGCTGGTTTAATATTAGACCTATTCGCTATTCTGCGGATCTTTTCCGAAGTTCCTTTAATATACGGAATAGTCATAAATATCTAAAAAAATACAAGGGGTTTCTAAATGTTTTGTATAGGATGGCGCATTTGATGGAAGTCACAAGCATATATTATTTTTTTAGGTCAAAATTAAACACAAAACAGCGTAACTACTGATTATCAAATTTGGTAACACAAAAATTATTGGTAAAAGGTCTTGATTTTAACAGATGGTAAAAGTAAAAGAATCAGTAATTTTTTGTTGTGTAAAGATGACGGAATACATTTTGAAAGAATGCAATAATAAAATTATGATACATTTTGTGTAAAAATTGACTGGGAAAAGGATTTGGTTGTGACTAGCTTTGTTTATCGTGGGCGTACGCTATTTAGGAAATTGGAAACTACAAGAGATAGAGCAAATCTGATGGTACAGTCTCAAGTTCGATTAACCAAAACTAATTTGATTTGTCTCGGAGATACAGGGCAGTTAAAGGCATTATACAAAACATCCGTTGTGTGCTCATTCGTTTTTAAAAATGAATTTGCCACCGACTCATTTTAAGGCTGTTGTTGCATGTCGTCTTCAAAATCATCATCTGTCATATAATTTTTACTGTCATTTGGATTACTTCAGATTCTGGCGTAGATTTGTAAAGATTTATATCTTCATCAGTGGGTAACTCTTAAATTACAATATTATCATCCACATGGATAAAATTATAAAACGTAACATCTTCTGCGCGTTTTAAACCATTTTAAGCTTCATATTGCTTTAGTAGTTGCATTTCTTTGTCACCGTTTTTTTAAATATTTATTTAGGAAAATCAAAAGAATGTCATTTTCCTCTTTCCATTCAAAATACTTACTAAAACCGACAATTAGAAATGATTCCAGACTTGACATCAATATTCCATGCATTGAATACTTTATTGAGACAACTCATCAAAGTTATGTTAATTTTCTTATTTTCTTCCAAACATTTTAAAGTTTTTTTTAATCGTTCGCCGATTATGGCATTTTAAATTTTGTATTACCCATTTTAAAAACACGCGAAGTTAAGGATTCCCCAAAAAATTCGAATTATCTTAGGTCCAATGTTTCGTCCGAGTTATCAAGACATTCGAGTAATAGAAGTTCGAGTTATTAAGTAAAGTTTTCACATAATGTTCACTCTTGATGCTATTGCCAACGAATTTGATTCGAGTTATCAAAAATTTCGAGATATCGAAGTTCGACTGTAATTTAATACTTTCTTTTTATTTTCTTAAGTTGGTTTGCAAGTTCATAAAAATTAATCGATCGTGTGCTTGCACCAGTCTATAATTCCGGAACCTAGCCCAAAGTAGTCCACCCGGTAAGAAGCCCAGATATTAAATCTTTAATTGAATGAGGCCTTAAAATTACCTCTGAAATTAATAGTTAAAGAACAAACTGTTAATTATCCGTGGTGAAGACGTATTTCACTAAATAATTCGTCTTGGCAGACACTGCCAAGGTCATTGGAATTTACCCAAAAACCTATAATAAATCTTACGAAAACTAAATTTAAAAAAATAAAATATTTTTTACCTATTACCGTCATTAAAAGACAAAAATTACACATTAATGATATCAATAATGTGTCGGCCCAAAAATAACATCTCCGGTTAAGTGTTTACTTGGGTCTAATCTAAATAACATTGCCACTCAGTGATAAATGTAATATTAAAACGAAAGTATCTTGTAGTTTAAACCATTAACAACTTGTAAAACGATATGACCCGTGTTATTAGATCCAGTAACAATTTTGTTTAAACAAAAAGACCAGTAGCGACTTGTACGTCATGTATGTGTACCATGGATGAATAAGCAGATGAGGTTCCGTTTTTACATTACTTTAATATTATGTAGGTATACCGTTAGATTTTGAGTAGGTGTATGGAGATCACGAAAACAATTTGAAACAAGGAGATAAAGGAACCTCTAATTGAAAATTAAAAAAAAATATATTAATGTTATTTTCAGGTTAGTTAGAAACCTGACCTTTTGATTTATGATCTGGAAATATGAGAGATATAAATAAGTAGAGTAGACAGCTTTAATTAATTTGAGGGCAAATTTCCGTCTTGATGCAGGCAATATGTATTTTTATAGTTTATTTTGATTTCTGGGAATATCAACTTAAAGAAAAATTATTTGGCTTTTCTCCAGAATAAAGATTTGTATATATTATTTTTAAAAATTATACTTTTTTTTTAGAGGTTATTATGGAGAGCTAGTCTGCTCCGCTATAATAGTAACAAAAATATGAAAAGACATAAAAATGTTTAATTCTTTATAAAATTGAATTGTTTTAAGTGCTATAATAAAATAATTATTTTTATGAAATTATATAAAAATGGAAAATAAACTTACTTGAAAACATTGCCCCGTTATAAGATACATATGTTATTTCAAATTTATTGGTTATTGACGGACGGATGTAGCAATAAATTATTTGATTATATTACTTAAAACAGATAAGAAACTAAAAAATTGTGTTTTGTTAACTGACATTGACTTCGACATGACTTTTTTAAAAATAGTTACTGGTACAGGTACGTGTAGGTACCTTTAATTTAATTTTAAAATAATATATATAAATCTTTATTCGGGAGAAAAGCCAAATAATTTTTCTTTTAAGGCTATATGTATATTACACAAAACGTTTTAGCGTGTATCAACTTCGTTACCGTTCCACATAAAGGTATAAGATTTGGTATGTATGAAAACATAAGGATTTCAATTACCTGGGAAGACATTATAATATACAGTGTGTCCCAAATTGGTGGGGAATGTATGGGGATCTTGGAAACCACGATAGATAGAAAATCGGTTAAATGGGGAAAGTTTTGAACAATTATGTTAGTAAGCTAATCCCGTTTACAACATGGTTTTATCTATTCAGGTTTTTGAGAAATTTTGTTAAATACCTGAAACATGCTTTTTCGAAAATCGGCCATATTTTATTTTATAAGTGAAAATTTTTCAAATCTGTAAAAATTTCTTTAAAGGAACTTTTTTGTAGATTATAACCGAGTAGTCAATTTTATTTTCTACGTTTCAGGTTTTTAGAATCATCATCAACTTTATTTTTTCATATGGACGCCATATTGGATTTTTACTCAGCCAAATAGTGCCTTTTATTCTGATTTCAACAATGTATAACATGTGATAATTTAAGAGTTTATAACCTCATTAACTTCAAGAAACAAATATTTTCTCAGTTGGCCTTGATTTCGGCGAACGTCATTTTTCTTTGTAAACAATAAAATATTAGTAATTGGCGAAAAGGATAAGCTAAACAGATGTTTTACAGAAATGGGTTTCGCGAACAAAGGTATAACGTTAATACCGTGTTACAACAAAACTACACGTAACAAGTTAATTGAAACAAATGAAAACAAAAACAATGAAAAGTGGCTAAACTAATATTCCTACTAAAATGAAGATGTAAAATAACGACCCAAAATTCAAAATGTTGTCCATATTTCTCAAAATATTAACGATATTTTTTTAAATAGTCCTAACTACCCTATAAATGATTGACTTAGGTATGTGGAATTCTCTATCAACATCCCTGGCTAAAAATGTTGTTTTTTTAAATGTTGGTTAACTGCAGCATCTCGTTGTCGATTTTCTACAACGTACTTCTTAGGTCGTGGTTTTTTAAAACTTTCGAATTTAAGCAAATTTGTAACCAGTTTTCGAAAGTATGTTAATTTAGGATGCTGTCTTTCAGGAAAATTGTCGAAATACGTCTGCGCAGCTATATTAACATTTCTATTGCTTTGGAAATAATGTTGCAAAATATCAAGTTTTTCTTTAAATAATTAACCATTTTATACAAAATTTTAATAATGTACCCGAGCTAACTTGATAATGTCGCTAGATGACATTCGCCGGAATCAAGGATCAACTGAGAAAATATTTGTTTTTTGAAGTGAATGAGGTTATAAACTCTTAAATTATAACATGTTATACATTGTTGAAATAAGAATAAAAAGCACTATTTGGCTGCGAAAAAATCCAATATGGCGCCCATATGAAAAAGTAAAGTTGATGATGATTCATCAACTTTACTTTTTTATATGGGCGCCATTACATGTTGTTGTAACACGGTATTAACGTTATAGCTATGTTCGCGAACCCATTTCTGTAAAATATTTGTTCAGCTTATCTATTTTGCCAATTACTAACATTTTATTGCTTACAAAAAAAATGACGTTCGCCGGAATCAAGGCCAACTGAGAAAATATTTGTTTTTTGAAATAAATTAGGTTATAAACTCTTAAATTATAACATGTTATACATTGTTGAAATCAGAATAAAAAGCACTATTTGGCTGCGTAAAAATCCAATATGGCGTTCATATGAAAAAATAAAGTTGATGATGATTCTAAAAACCCGAAACGTAAAAAATAAAAATTGACTACTCGGTCATATTCTACAAAAAAAGTTGCTTTGAAGAAGTTTTTACAAATTTGAGAAATTTTCACTTATAAAAAAAATATGGCCGATTTTCGAGAATGCATCTTTCAGGTTTTTTCAAAATTTCTCAAAAACCTGAATAGATAAAACCATGTAGTAAACGGGATTAGCTTACTAACATAATTGTCCAAAACTTTCCCCATTAAACCGATTGTCTATCTATCGTGGTTTCCAAGATCCCCATACATTCCCCACCAATTTGGGACACACTGTATGTTAAGCGGTTTCGGCCCAAATCATCAGGTAAGTAAAAATAATAGCCCAATTGCGGTCCAAAAATATCGGTTAGCCTATAATAAAATTTGCAGGTAATAAATGATTACCTGGTTTGACCCAAACAGGATTGAATTTTTGCGGCCCGTAATAAATACCATATCGAAAATTATTAAACTGTTGTTAATAGCTTCTACGTATGGATAATTTAGACAAATTTAAAAGCCCTCAGTTCTGCTCGGTCATACTAAGTTCTGGTTATAGTTAAAGCGGCTCTTTATTTTCCCCAAGTATATTTCAGCCCAGATAAATACCATATTGAAAATTTTTTTATTAACTTTTACGTAGAGATAATTTAGACAAATTCAAAAGCCCTTCGTTCTGGTGGGTCATGGTTAGTTCTGGTTGGTTGAAGCGGCTTGTTGTTTTTCCCAATTATATTTCAGATGTGATAAATCACTAAAGGTAGAAACAGGAAAGTTTTCCGCTTAGGCCGCCATTCTGCCATGGCTTAATCAAATTAAATTTATTCCAAGAATTTTTGGGCCGCAGTTCTGCCATTTATTTACTGGAAAAAAGTTTTTCCCGAGAAAGTAGAAACCTGAAATTTGTTATGTAAGTAGGTTTAAGGACACAAATAAAGGAAAAATATTAAAAACTTAATATTTTTACCTAGATCGCCCTGAAACACATGCGGTAATATCGTATATTCATGGAGTATCTTAGAAGTGCAGTCTGATTGAACCTGAGTTTCTATAAAGTCTTAAAATTTGAAATGCACGCAGCATTTTATTATATTCATTAAACCCAGACAAGAGAGAATAGATCCCACAAAAAACACGTATTTAAAATAAGGACCAAGTTCCTATCTAAAAATCTCTGACTCGGTAAATCTAAAATTAGACCAAGTTCCGTTCATAATTTTAATCTAAATAAATTCCATACCCCACACCCTTTTTGTCTAGGATATATAACTGCGTAACTATCTTTTGTTGAACTTTTAATTCAACATCATAAAATTCCATAATATATTTTTTAATTTCCACAGGGTGTTAGTTTGTCCGAGTCCTGATCATTTTTTTTAATTTTGTCCTAAAATTTTTTAGCATTGCAATATATTTTTACAAATATGTCCTAATTAATGTAAAATATTAACAACGTGCAATAACCCAAAAAGTGTGGCAATAGAATGAGCAATTTAATTCGTTCAATAAAAGAAAACAGTGGCGACAGGAAGGAATTAAGAGGTCATGGCCCGAAAAAAGAAACACTCTGTAATTATTATAGTAGTATATTATAAAGATCGGTTAACTGCCAAATTTAAAATCAATATCTTTATAAATGTAAAAAGCGTGTCAAAAAGAACATAAAATTATCTAAAGTTAAATGCCCCATAGATCGCTAACGAAGCCTTAATATGTATAGAGTGGCGCCTTTTAATGAATTTCCACAGTACTGTGAAAACTACACGAGATTCTTAAGTCCGATTTTTGAAACAACTGCAAAATGGTTACAGTTTTAAAAGTATAATACAAAGTTGCTTTTTTTATTGGTTCATCCTGTATATTATTCTTCTATTCGTTTTAAAAATCAAATTATCTCATTATTGCTACTATACACTTCCTATTTATTTTAAAAAATAATAATAATTTGTGGAAAAAACGAAATTTATGGAAAAAAGACATCAAGAAGCCGATAATAGAATTTAAATTTTGCACTCCTTGTATAAAATGTATTATTTTTTACATATTTTAATTTATTTATTTATTTATTTATTGTAGTTTTTTGAGGATCCATAGGTAACTAGGTTTTTATCTAGTCTTTTAAAAATATTAATGCTTGGTTGCCTTCTTTTTTGATATCTAGCGTAATATATCTGTAAAACATTTCCACTTTGCCCATCCTCAATATAAAATTCAATAATATTACCTTTAACTAGAGAGATGTTTTAGGATGATGTATTTTTTTCCACACGTGGCTACGGAATTGTATGGGCTCTTACAAAAATTTGTTATATTCATCGTTTTTTACTTCCGAAAAGCTAAATGTGTCTGCAGAAAATTTAGTACCGATTAAGTAATCAGTTATCAGGCTCCTTTTATGAAGCAACCCCTTATTAACACCGGAGCCATGGTGAGTTCGGATGTCCCCGGAGTGTTTCTGCATAATTGATATGACGAAACCCATAAGAACCCATCCCAGGAGGGCTCATCAACTAACTAACTTACTAAAACTTACCATCCTTAAAATAATCTTAGTTATTGGAGTAAAAATATTTAGGATATATACTCGTCTATGGATAAATTTATTTCGTATTTATGTAGACTTCTTCTAACAGATTTAAATAAAGTCGTCTTTGGTTTGTTGATTTTAAAAAATAAATGTCATGTTGACATTCACACGTTATACCATGTATTATTGTAAATGTGCAATGTAAATCGACTGTTGTTTTAAGTTAAATTCTTTCTTGTTTCGATGTAAACAGCGTTGTCTTTGAGTGATTAATACGCTGTGAAATTCGAAAATATCTTAAGTATTTGTTTGAAATTTTAATCAGTAACAATAAACAGCTTGTAAAGCGATATGGAATGCGTTATTAAGGCCATTAATAATTTCAGTTGAACTATAAATACCAGTAGCGTCGTATATTGACACTGATATTTATTGTCTGTCTTATTTAAGACGATTTTTAACAGTCTGTCTAATGTATTATATTATATATAATAAGGAAAAACGAGATAATATCACATCACGTTTTGCTTTATTATTAACGGCAGAATAATTAACAGTATGTCAAAATGTTATTGACATGAGAATGTGACAGATTAAAAAAATTAAAACCTCTACAACCTAATAAATGGTTATTTAATAATTGGGAATTTAAAAAATCAAACGTTAACTTGTAATACATTATTAAAAAGACAAAAAACGACAATATGGCACTCATAAAAAAAAATAAAGTTGATGATGATTGCCGATAAATGAAAAGTCAGCTGGCAGATTTAAAATCACGTGTCGTCATCATGTTACGTAAAAGGAGTGGCAATGTAAATGTGAAATTTGTTTTAAAATACAGGGTGGCCGTCCATATTTTGACCCATTTTTTCGCCAATAACTTCAGAACAAATAAAGATGCGGTTTTCGCAGATACTCTTATATTTTTTTTAAAGTTTATTTTCGTATCTTCACCATTTTGTTGTGACATTCCATTAGCTCAAAAACAAAATGGCTGATTTTCGATATAGAACGACTTGGATATTTTAAATGGAACACCCTGTATATGTTTAAATATTTTTAAAATTTATTTTTTCCCGTCTAAACACAAGCTATTTTATTCTCAAAAAACAACGCATTTATTGACCTTTGAAAAATTGACTGCATGTCGATCAAGAAAATTATTTAACAATGAAAATTTGCTTCATATGTAACAAAAATGAAACGATCGACAAAGGTCTAGGTTATTCGCAAAATAATGGACACAATAAGGTTACATTACTTTTTAAAAAACTACTGTAAATTTTAAAAATGTCTTTCGCCGACTTCTACGCACTTATTTAAATTCGAAAAAAAAATATTAAAACTATTAACTGAAAATTTTTCAGGAATATTTTCTATTACGTTTCGGATGTTAATTTTTATTTGCTCTAAATTTTAAGGTAGTGGACAATTACACCTCTCTTTTACATATCCCCACAGAAAAAAACCTGGAACAGTCAAATCTGGTGAACAAGGTGGCCAGAAAATAAGGCCCCCTCCTCCAATCCACTGCTTTCCAAAAACGTTGCTCAGTGAATCCTTGGTAATGTTAGCATAATGTGGGTAGCCCCGTCTTGATGAAAATAGACGAAATTTAATACATCTTCTTTTTGTAATATGGGGTTAAAAAAATATTTCCAGCATATCAACGTAAGTCCAAGAAGTTACATAAAAAAAATGGCCAATACATTTTTTGCTTTGAGATACCACACCAGATTGTAACTTTTGGCGAATCTCTAACGTAGTCTTTATATTGTCGAGGATTTTCTGATGCCCAAAACCTGCAGTTATGCTTATTTACTTTTCCATTGAGGTGAAAATTGGCTTCGTCTGACATTATTAGTATATCCTAAAAATGTATATTGTTTCTTACTAAATTTTGAATCCTCTGGAAAAATTCAACCCTTATTGGGAAATCAGTTTTTTTTATTTCTTGTAACATTTGAATTTGGTATGGCTTTAATCTAGGTTCTTAATAACGATAGCTTATGTTGCATTTTTTTAAAGGGGAAAGATTAAATTTTAAAAATATTCAAACATATACAGGGTGTTTCAATTAAAAAACAAAGTTGTTCTATATCGGAAAATCGGCCATTTTGTTTTTGAGCTAAAGGAATATCACAAAGAAAATGTTTGAGAATAAGCTGTGTTAAGAAAGTTAAAGAATAAACTTTAAAGAAATATAAGTACATCTGCGAAAATCGCATCTTGATATCTTTATTTGTTCTAAAGTTATTCGCAATCAAAATGGCTCAAAATATGGACGGCCTGTATATGTAATATGGACCCTGTATTTAAATAAAGCTGGGAAAAATAAAAACGATTTTCTAGCGTTTTCGAAAGCTCCGTGGTGAGAGTCGAAACTTAAACACTCGGTATATACAAAATTGGATCTTACTTGGAATACTGCTTCCATGTCTAAGGAGCGTTTTTCCCACAACTCATAAGCCCGCTTCCCTTTTACATCGACGAGCTGTAGAGAACGTGTCCTTTTTTGTAATATTTTTTGCTTTAAAGAATTAAATAGTATATTCCATTCCTTAACAATCCTAAAAAAAACAAAATTTCCACTGTATACCTTTTTTATCCCTAAAGTGTCTAAACTGCAAAATATCTGCAGAGGTTTTCCCTTTCCCTCCAAACGTCCATATCCTTAAATTTTGTAGTAATAGCATTTCTTTTTTTCCCTTAAAACTCCTTCCATATGTTAAAACTTAGGCCTCCTAACTTCGTAAACTGTTTTAAGTAAAAAAGAAACTGTCTTAATTTGGTATTGCTAGAAAGATTTCTAAAACACATAAAACATAAAAAAAATGTTTTTGCTTCAGTAACAAAATAAGCGAATGTAATAAACATTTATGAAATAAATCATCCAATTATTTGTAAGCACTCGCATTGTATTACAAAAAATGAAGTAAAATAGAAAAAAGATATTTTTCTACAATCCGATCGTCTGTAAATTCGTATTGTTGCTCTGACTTACTAGGCAATAATTCAAAAGTAGCTTTATTGACAGCTTCTTCGATTTCCACCGGGAGAAATTCATTTTTTTGATTAATTTCCATCGAACAAAATTCGCGATTATTTGACGTTACTTGTCAACAAAGACAAATCAACAAATTCGATGTTTTTTACCGTAGCAAGTTATTTCATAGATAAATAAGATGAATTTAGAATTTAAAAATAATAATAATAATGTCGACGATAAAAAAAACATTAATTTAAACTTTGGTAATTGTCTCGAAAGTTTTTTTTTTTTTTTTTTTTTTTTTTTTTTTTTTTTTTTTTTTTTTTTTTTTAACAAAATTTCCTGTACTTTTTTATCCCTAAAGTGTTAAACTGCAAACTCAGAGGTTTCCTTTCTCCAAACGTCCATATTTAAATTCTTGTATAATAGATTTCTTTTTTTCCCTTAACTCTCCATGTTAAAACTTGGCCTCCTAACTTCGTAAATGTTTTGTAAAAAGAAACTGTCTTAATTTGGTATTACAGAAAGATTTCTAAAACATAAACTAAAATAATGTTTTTGCTCATAACAAAATAAGCGAATGTGATAAACATTTGAAATAATCATGCAAAATTTAAGCACTGCATTGTAACAAAAATGAATAAAATAGAAAAAAATTTTTAAATCCGATGTTGTAAATCATTGTGTCCAACTAGGTATAAAAGTAGTTATGAACTTCTTCGATTTCCACGGAGAATTCATTTTAATTAATTCCGAACAAAATTTGCATATTCGTATTCACAGCAATCAAAAATCACCGTCTTTTCTAGATAAAAACAAATTTGAATTAAAAATTAATATAATTTCGAGAACATTATTTAAACTTTTAATTGTGTTTGTAGAAAAAATAGTGTATGATACGCGTGCTAAAAATAATTAATTTTGTTCGAAGGCATGGAACACGAGGGCCTTACTCACAAAATAAAATGTCACTTTTACCACTAACATCATCTGTCTCAAAGACTTTCCAAGATGTGTCATTGTCATTTAAAATAAAGGGTGTTCTATTTAAATATTGAAACCTATGGTAATTTCTGGTAAAACTGGATTGGCATCATTACGTCCGTGGTTATACATGCTAACTAGCGTATTTAATCATAGTTTGAATTAAAAATAGTCAATCTGACACTCACGGTATCCAGACTTTGTACACTGTCTTTTGAGGCTGTTCTGAAGATAAATAGTTACTCAACCTAAAGTTAATTCAAAGTTCCTAAGAAGATGATTTCTTAAATTGACGTGTTTATTAAAACACTCCTTTTACCCAGTTCCTTTAGAAAACTCTTTTTAATAGCCAGTCATTTTAATCAATCAAATATTTGTAGATGCAGGGTAACATTATTAAAATGTATATAAAAATGATAAAAAGTTTACTAAAAACTGTTTTGTGTGTTTAATTTTGACACCGACTCCGAAGGATAATTATTTCTAACGACATTGGCAAAAAACCGCATAAAACAAATATGATTCTAAAATTAAATTACATTTATATTGACTGTGTTAAATTTTTTGTGAGTCATTTTATATTATCTCAACAAAAACGATATCTTTATATTCCCATATATTATTTCGTTGGGGTTACAAATCTATATAATCCATCCTTAATTCCCGATGAAAAATGGCACAAAGCACGCATTGTTCAAATATACAAATACTAAGCGTAACACCCCTCTCTTATAGGGGAAGATAGAAAATAGCTAAAGTGACGTATTGTGTCAGTGCTTTTCATAGGCGGAACATATTCATGGTATACAAAAAAAAAGATTATATGTAAAAGTCGTCACAATTTATCACTTTATCACATACAGGGTGTCCAGAAAATGTGAGAAATCTCCCGAATATGAAAAAAACACAGGATAACAATAATACAAATTTATATAAACTTTTTCATAGGCCTTCTCTTCGGAGGTATCGGCTCCCAAAATCTTCACTGAAATCAAGTTTTTAAACACAGTTATGGAACCAACAGGTATATTCCAATTTTATTTTAATAAGATGTGTTACTATGTATTAAGTTAGACTCTTCAACTAACTATTAAAGGAATTTTTGTGAAATACACACAGCTGCGGGGAGGGACTGCTGTCACATTCATGACCTTTTTTTTATGCCCTGTTTTGATATGAACTTTGAACCAAGTTTTTTACAAACGTTGTCCAAAGTTTACCTATTGACTAAAAATTAAGTACTCTTCATTTCTGTCGCTAATTCCAACCGACAGGAGAAAATTCCTTGTTTTTAAATTTAACCGAATTAGGTGTCTAACAGTGTAAATAAGGTGACGTTTTTCGAAAACAGGATTAGCGACATGAATGAAGAGTACTTAATGTTTAATCTCTAGGTAAAGGTTTGTAAAGAACGTTGTCCAAAGTCCTTATCAATACAGGGCGTAAAAAAAGAGGTCATAAGTTTCACAGCTAGTCCATCCCTGCAGCGGTGAGTAATTCACAACACTTTCTCTGATAGTAATTTGAAGAGTCTTGCTTGGTATTACATCTTATTTAAATAAAATTGGAATATTCCTGGTGGTTCAATAATTATGTCTAAAAAACTTGATTCCATTGAAACTCTTTAGGAGCCAATATCTCCGAAGAAGAGTCTAACAAAAAAATGAACTTATAGTATTGTTTTCACGTGTTTTTTTTTTCATATCAGGAAAATTTCCCACATTTTTCCAGACACCCTGTATAGTATATTATTAAAATTATTTTGAGTGGGGTTAAAATAGTATGATGGATAGCCGAAGAACTGTGGGTGAAAGTAGGACGGGTTCCAGTGGTGCGAATGTTTTTTGATTTATATTATAGATCAGTGGTTCCCAACTGTTGGTCCGTTGACCACCGGTTATCTGTAGGAATCCCTAAGTGGTCCGAAACAATAAAAAACGGACAGTCTAAAAAATAATTTAAAAAATATCGTAAATCATTGTCATTTAAATTTTTTAAATGATTTCAAAACGCTAAATCGTGTTGGGAATACTCTTCTACAATAACAACCCATCGCCAGTCATTAACTTTTTACTCTTTGCCTAAATTATTTTTGATGAAGAAAAAAGTTAATAATTAATTAAAACATTTTTTAAAATCACAGTTTGGGGTGAATAATTTTTACATAAAAAAAAATCAACTACCGAGTTCTGGATATGAAAAACTAATTGAAATTTCAATACTTTTTTATGTTAAAAGGAGTAGTGGATAGAGAAAGTCAACGTTAAGAATATAAATAACAGAAGATGTTATTAAAAGCATCCACCGTCACCTGCAAACCCTTGGGAAAGAAAAATTTTCCATAACCGTCCAGAATGTCATGCTGACCAAAAAGAAACCATTCAGTAAATGATTCAAATCCTTTTTAAATGAAAGTTTTTCTTAATTTTGTTAAAGCCTAAGTACCAACTAGGTGCCAGATTTTTATATATGTAACCAGTTTTTCCCCAGGCCCGTCAACAAAACATGCAAGGAAACACAGTAGTCAACCGCTATCTGTACTACCTCCATTATCTGTACTACCTCGATTAACGTATGCATAATATCATTCAGACGGGACATTTAGGTTATTGTGGAATTCGACAAAGCTATCTAAATAAATTCAGGAAGAAATGATTAAATTACAAAATGGTGGTACTCGCAAATACACGTACCTTAATAGCCGACTTTTAAAATATTTTGGTGTAAAAATGCACTTTAATATCCCAATGTGCGAAGAATGGCTTTGAGGTATCAAGTTTAATGTTCAACGTTGTATTTATGCAAGCAGATATTTTTAAATCTGTTTTTAATAAAAAAAAACACACAGACACTTGGATACAGTATAATAGTAACTAGTAGTACTGTATTTTTATATGTGTTTTTTACTATTTTTCTCTAATATTGATAAAAATCAATTTGCACATAAAACATATACTGTTCCATGTGCCAATTTCGATAGCTCTTGGTAACAAACGGAAAGAATTTTACCAGGGGTACATGGCCAATTTAATATTTGCTTCAGTGGACTGCTCTTAACAAAAGTTTGGAAAGCACTTGATTGATGAAGAAACCCAGGTCAGCCTCATCATTTTACCGAAAACTATATTTGTACAAGGTGTCCCAAATTCGTAATTGACCAAAAATAAACCGTAAGCGATGCGAAAATGTTTAAATTGTGAAACAGTTGTGTAGTTTGGTGCTTTACAAAAGCAATTTTGAAAAAATGCAGACTTCCTGAGGAATAGGAAAAAAAAAACAAAAATTCGTAATTTGATCTTTATTTTTCTCTGACTAAATGAATAATTTTTATATTATGATTGCGATATTTTCTTCTCTTTTTAACTTACTATTTTAATATGGGTGTTTGGGAAAAAAATTAAATTAGTTACTCTTTATGCTTGTTTTATTTGTCAATTAACCTGATTCCTAAATTTTCTTAAAACCATTTTATATGCAATTGCCCTTCAGTTACGTCAATGTATTCGCAAAACAGCAAAAGGGGGTGAGTGCTCGCTAGTTTCTCATGTATAAAGGACTGCTCTTGTAACGATACCCCGGGGTATATGGGGAATATAGTTGTCACCCCTTGAGGTCTCCACGGGGGGTACGTGCCTACACCAGAAGACGTTCTTTAATTTTAAAGGCATGTAATGGGAAAGCCCTGTTCGCTAAGGACACAGACAGCTTGGCGCGTGATTCTACCTGAAAGTGCATTGTGTTATTGTGTAATGTATTGTATTAGGAATGCTTTTTAGTTTGTTCGGTGACCCATGTAGCCGTTACACCTAGGCGTCTGCTTCAATTCTATTATGCGACACATTATTGAATAGGGTCATTCCTCTTTAGGAATAAAAAAATAATAATTAACATTAAGTACCTATTACGTTAATATGTCACCGGTCACCAAAAGAGGACTGAACAGGGCTATGTGACTTTTCTCGTGTTAAAATAAACTATGTGAAACTGCCGCCTTTGACTTTTTTCTCGTAGAATCTAAAAGATTTTTGTAGAAAATGATAAAATTGAACCAAAAGAGATAGGACATAAATTTAAAAATATTTAAAAGGACACCTTATTTGTGGTTCGTTTTTAAAAGCGTGATTACGTATTTAATTTTTACTAACTACTGAACTAATTTAATTATGTTTAACTTTGGACCATTTTATGATATTTATAAAAAGTTACACATTTTTTATTTTAAAAAAATTATGATGCGCTCTGTGCACCAGCATAATATTTTTATTTTTAATATAACACGTAGCTTATAAACTAGCATTTGTTTATTTTGGTTCGTTGAGCATTACAAAATGGCAAAAATTTAATAAAAATAGCAAGTTTAAAGGTTTTTTTGGTACTTGCCATTTTGATTTTTTACCAATTCATTGTTAATGTAAACAAAGATACTGGGACTTAGAAATATAATAAAATGGCCCAAATGGAAATTTTGATTTTTTATGAATATGGTGAGAGGGGGAAAAGGCCGAATTTTATCCAGCTTCTTTTTTATAGGAAATGTATCTGACAATAAGCTTACCGTAAAAATTCTTCTTTGTTTTTCTTAACATCACAGAATAGTAATATTTTTATTGGGTATCAACGTTTTTAATCGAACTATGCGGATATTTTGGACTTGTGCCAAAAATTATCGATGATATATTAAAATAAAAACCTTTATTTATAGATCTATTACTTTTATTAAACATATTTTATTTTTTGCAGGTAAAATTCTTCAAGCCCAAAATTAATTGTGTGCTAAAGTAAGTACCCTCTAGAAATATTGTCAATATATCAATTGAATCGGTACTTGTAAAAAAGGCTGATGTAACGAAACTCAAACTTTTGGAAAACTGGAGAAAACTGTCTGATTTTGAGCTCCACGTTTCCCTGTTTAACGAAAATTCCATTATTTTACATGCTACACGTGTTACTTTTGGTATTTGTACAACTACCGTTTTAATTTTAATTGTGCATCTATATTATGTATTGAGTTTTAACATAAAATGCGTAAGTTGAAAACCTTTAGCCCTTTTAACAGATAACGATTCAATTGGGCTGTCTTAGTAAGCATTACTACCTGCACGCATAGCTTAGAGCTTCTCATGCATTATAAATATATTCGCATTTTTTATTTAAGTAGTGAGATCAATACAGTAAATGTTTCTTCACGGGATGGTGAATGCGCAGAAAATATAACTTGTTTCGATATTCTATCCTTACTGGAGATTTTTTTTAAGTCATTTTATATAGAATAAAAAGTGTTATAACATAAAAAGAATTTTATTAAAGTAAGTGTGTTAATTGGTAGGTATCTACCATAACGGGCTTAAGGTTTAAAGTTATTGCATTCCTAATACAAGATGTAGCATCCAGAAAACTTAGGTTTCGTAGTGTATTATTTAAAATAAAGTAAGGTCCTTAGCAAATATAAAGTTATGGCTACAAGAAATTAAAAAAGATTTTTAAATTAACAGTTTTATTACAGCAGATTTGTTAAGGAGCCATATTTTAATATTTTTCGTATATACATGGTGACCTCAAAGTACACAACATCTGAGTAAGTTTTGCTTTATCCAGTACCTTTTTTTAGAAATAATTTCTTCTAAAACCAATAAACAGGTTTTAGACATGATTTTTACTATACAATGTTTATGTGAGACTGGCGGATTTATAAAAAAAACTGCATAAAAATATTAGAAGAAAAAATAGTCATTATTGCAAGTACTTATATTCTAACATTCCACTTTTTTTAATTAAAATTTTATTTAGTAAAAGTTATTTAGGTAACATTTTGCTTAACGTAGTGACCTTATTCAATTTTTTTTTTAAATTTATTTCTGAATCTTATCCTTCAAATGATAATTTAAATTAATATAAATTTGTATAAAAACTATTAAGAAGTAAATTGACTAGATTGTTACATGTTGAAATTTAATAATCACAGCATTCAATAAAGCACTTTTTGACATGCACAGTAAGGTTTATATTTTTCTGGTTAGTAACATGGTTAGAAGGATATCTGGGATTCTTATTTATTTTATAGGATCAGTTTTTTACAATAATTTACAAAAAATGTCCAAAAATTATAATTTTTTAACTTCTAGTTGATGGTTTAGAATAGTGTGTGTTTTTAATTTTATTGATTTCCAAAGATTCTAAAAGAAATATTTTTTACTTTTATTAGCCAAATGTAGGATTTCATAATCATCATTAAAGCTGTGGCTGTCTGGTTTCAAATATAAAGCATAAGCTATAAAAAAATAATATATATATATATATATATATATATATATATATATATATATATATATATATATATATATATATATATATATATATATATATATATATATATATATATATATATATATATATCGATCGTTGGCATAGAATGTTATTATTCTAAAATTATTTGCTTAAAAGTTCTTCCTATTTGTCCCATGTACATTTTAGGATATGTTTCATGGTTTATTATATTTATACCTGTTTTTGTCACTTTACTTAGTTTTGTTGTCTTTTATATATGTGTGCCCAACTTATTATTGGTTTGGTATGCAATTTTTATGTTCTTTTGTTCTAAAACTAAGGCCACTTTTTTAATGGATGCCCTGTTATAAGAAAAATATTTAAATTTAGTGTTATCCTTTTTATTACTAACAGAATACATTTTAAGCATTCCTTTTTAAATAATTTTTGATTTAAAAAGTTCCCTATTACTGAACTGTTCCAGGAAACACAAAATACATTTAATAAGCCCAAGGAAAAAAGTGTTCAAATATCGTATTACTAAAATCATATTTTTGTTAAATAAAATTAAATTGTTTGTTTTTGCATAATAATTATTTTTTAACCGAAGTTGCCTGACGTTGAGTAAATTTAGCCTTGCACGTCCCGCCTTTATTTGCGCATCCATTTTATACTTGGAGTTCTTTGCTAATTGAATGCGTCATATTAAAAGCAAGCATAACCACACCCTCTGGTTTAATTATAAGAAAACAAGAATATTTAAATTGTAATTGAACGTGTAATTATATCAAGGAATGGGCTGACTTTATCCTTGTTTAAATAAACCCGAAAAATCAGTCTGATCCAAGATGCTTCCTCGTACAATTTTAAACAGGGTGCAAAATTTTTATTGGTATTAAAATCCGTTAATTTGTTTCCGAGATATAAATAGCGGGCATTTATTAATTTTTTGGAATAGTGTTTTGGTTCCTACAAAATGGTTTGGTTTTATGGAGCCTACCGTCAACTTTTTTATTTAGAAAAGATCAAAGAGAAAAGTAGACTTAAAGTCTGGCCGACCAGTTTAATCAGAGTAAAAAAAACTTAGGAAATGGTCCGAAAACAGTTAACAGTTAATCTTTATCCTGTGTGAGATTTAATAATTCTACTTTTTAACTGTAACTGATGTTTGCTAGTTTCAAGTCATTATTTTAATTAATATTTCTTTACCAAATAAAACAAATTGTTATATATATATATATATATATATATATATATATATATATATATATATATATATATGATTTTCTTTTTTTTTTGTTTTAGTATTAGCTAAATACCACGTGCAATTTTTTTAATGTGAGATTTATTTATTAAATCGATCACAAAACTTAAGAAGGTGATAGATACTACATGACAAAATAATGGTAGAGCCTCATTAAATTTTTTTCAAAATGTTATTTGTTTTCGAGTTACAAGTCGACAAAGTTTTTTATTTTTTGTTTTTTAAATTGTTTGCTTATGGAAAAACCGATTCCACTAATATTTCAGACGTACACTGAGTCGATTGCGCTTCATCATTTTAGTAACAATTCAAAGACTGATGCAATGCCTTTAAAAAAGGTGCTCTTCATTTAACTCGCTTGGATGTAAATCGCCCTTAAAAATTAAGTGGTAAATTTATTTTCCTCATTTCATTACCACCAGATACCAGGTAATAACAAATGACATTTTGAAAAAAAATTATATGAGGCTCTACCATTATTTTGTCATGTAGAACCACCCTCTTAAGTTTCGTGATCGATTTTTGAATCACCCTGTATATTTAAAAATTTCTTGTCCCTTACGCTTACGAGTTTTAATCCTTCTGCATATGGTGTGGAACTATAGACTTTTTATATTTGTTGCATAATTCTGAAGATGAAAATTTTTTGCTTTCAACACAGCCTGAATTTTTCTCTCTGAGACTTGTTTGTTAGCGTCAAACACTAAAATCTGTCATTTCCTAAAATAAATAATCAGTACTTGTATTGCCAGCAAAAAGCGTAAATGCCTTATTTGGCTAACCATTCAGTCATTCCCTGTAATGCCTAGGCAAACAATGAATTAAGAATGCGCTTATTTCCTGCGCTGTTATTCTAAAACAGATTCAGGCATAACATTAAATGACATGAATAGTTAATTAAACTCTGTAATAATAAGGGCTAAGCACGCTTTTTGACGTCAATACATGTAATGAATAGTCATTTCAGGAAATGATGAAATTTAGTGTTTGTCACCGACATTGCTTATAGCCAGCAAAAAGCGTAAATGCCTTATTTGACTAACCATTCACTCATTCCCTTTAATGCCTAGGCAAACAATGAATTAAGAATGCGCTTATTTCCTGCGCTGTTATTCTAAAACAGATTCAGGCATAACATTAAATGACATGAATAGTTAATTAAACTCTGTAATAATAAGGGCTAAGCACGCTTTTTGACGTCAATACATGTAATGAATAGTCATTTCAGGAAATGATGAAATTTAGTGTTTGTCACCGACATTGCTTATAGCCAGCAAAAGCGTAAATGCCTTATTTGACTAACCATTCACTCATTCCCTTTAATGCCTAGGCAAACAATGAATTAAGAATGCGCTTATTTCCTGCGCTGTTATTCTAAAACAGATTCAGGCATTACATTAAATGACATGAATAGTTAATTAAACTCTGTAATAATAAGGGCTAAGCACGCTTTTTGACGTCAATACATGTATTGAATAGTCATTTCAGGAAATGATGAACTTTAGTGTTTGTCACCGGCATTGCTTATAGCCAGCAAAAAGCGTAAATGCCTTATTTGACTAACCATTCAGTCATTCCCTTTACTGCCTAGGCAAACAATGAATTAAGAATGCGCTTATTTCCTGCGCTGTTATTCTAAAACAGATTCAGGCATTACATTAAATGACATGAATAGTTAATTAAATTCTGTAATAATAAGGGCTAAGCACGCTTTTTGACGTCAATACATGTATTGAATAGTCATTTCAGGAAATGATGAACTTTAGTGTTTGTCACCGACATTGCTTAAATTTGAGGGAATAGCCCTGTACAAAAAGCCTGATATCAAATGTTAGCACACTAGTTTATCATAGTTTCCAATCTAACATCGTATATCATTTGGATCTATCAAGCTTTTTTCACAGGGAGTGAAAATTTTAAAAGTGTTAAGTCAGACAATTGCTTAATTATATGCTGTTTTCGTTTACAAAACATTTAAAAAAATGTTGAAAGAAAAACAGTCATCAAGTCAGTATTTTAAAAAGTTACTAGCATCCAGCAAAAAATGTAAACTGCTTATAGTCTAAGATCCGAACTAGTGAAAATTATTTTTTATTAAATATAGTATGTAAACAATTTTAATATATTGCAAATGGGTTGCTTAAAAAATCATGGCCAAGGCTATAATTAATTTAAAAAAATTAAACCATTTTTGATACTATCTGTTTAATATCAATTCTTTTTTTTTTTTATTTCACTTGGCAGTATAAATATACCACCATTTTTTTTAATTTCATAAATAAAGCCTTGGGAAATTTTAGAATTTTAAATTAAAAAAATACTTAATAAAATTTTTATTTATAAAATTGAAAAAAAAATGGTATATCAGAATTGTCATGTAGAATAAAACAATAAGAATTGACGTTATACAGGGAGTATTAAAAATGTTTTAAAATATTTTTAAAAATACATCGTAGCTTTGACCATATTTTTTTAGGCAACCCTTTCGCAATACATTTATTTACGTACTATATTTGATAAAAAATAGCTTTTATCAGGGTGGCAGATGGGTGAGATCGCTTCTTATTCGGATCTCGTACTATAACTAAAATACAATGACAAATGTATCAAACACCTCAAAACACCCACGGTACGTTAGTACTTAGGCATCAGCCTTCGTGGACTGTCCCAAGATAAAAAAGCAAAATTAAAGAAGAAAAACGAGGTTGAGTGATGATTTGCTTCTTTTTTAAATGATTCGGGCTGCTACAGGTGCTTAGTTCCAGCACATTCCAAAGATGATTGCATCGTCTGTCTCTAAACCAAAGGCAATTATCTAGAGATTTACCAAGCTTTTTAAATTTTTTTTCACATAGACATCTCAGTTTCTGAAAATGCAGCTCGACGCGTTATATACATAACCGGGTACAACGAACACCCAGCCCTTTTTTTGAAAGAAAACATATCGTTCAAGTTTTAGAATGACATATTATATTAAGATGCCGATTTTGATATTATAACATGTGCCTATTACTTCCGGTTTAACCGGAAACGATAACTTGGGTTTTTTTATGATCATTATATATTTTTCGGAATTTATTCAACGATTATTTCTAATATAAAAATATATATAATGTTCTATACCTATCTTTTGTTAGTTTTGAGAAATCATTAAAGAAATGACCGCATATTATGCAGTTTTATGGGAAAACAAATGAATGTTTTAAAATTTTTTTTATGTCCAATTTTATTTTTGCTGAAGACTTATCTGTAAAGTCATAATAAAATTACTCGGAATGCTGGGAAAAATTGACTTTTAATAGTGTTACTCAAAATTTTAATGCAACTGATATTTTAAAATTTGATTCTACGGGTCATTCCTGATATAAAATCTGTATTATATCCTATACCTAGCTTTGCTAGTTTTTGAGAAAAGGGCGATTGAAATGTTAGTATGTAGGGGAAAACAATTTTCTTTTTTTTCTTAAAAACTAAGAAAGATAGGTATAGGACTTAATAAAGATTTTATATCAGGAATGACCCGAAGAATCCAAATTTTAAAAAATATACCGGGTGTTGCATTAAAATTTTAGAAGTAACAATATTAGAAAAGTCAATTTTCGCAGCACTTCCGGTAATGCCGGAAGTAGTTTTATTATGACTTTTACAGATAGAGCCTTCAGCAAAAATGAAATTGAACATTAAAAAAAATTAATAACATTCATTTGTTTTCCCATAAAACTGCATAACATGCGGTAATTTGGACATCTTTAATCGCCATTTTCTCAAAAACTAACAGAGATAGGTATAGAATATAATATAGATTTTATATCAGAAATAATCCGTTGAATCCAAATTCCGAAAAATATGTAGGGTGTTCCATTAAAAAAATCAAAGTTGATGTCGTTTCCGGTTAAACCGGAAGTAATAGGCACATGTTATAATATCCAAAATCGGCATCTTATAAAATAACATGTTATCCTAAAACTTAAAAACTATATGTTTTCATTCAAGAAAATAAAGGGCTGGGTAGTGATTTCGTTGTCACCCGGTATATGTAACCGATTTTTATTATTTGTTACACAAAATACGTATTTTTTGCCCTCACAAAGTCAGGTCTTACATGTCATACAGCAAGAAGGCGTTAGGAATTACCCTAATAAAATAGTTTCACGGCATTTCTGGATGGCGGGACGAGTTCTCCTTTGAGTTCCTGAAAGATGAAAACACGCTTTTTCCGCGACACATAATTCGATTTCCCGAAGCTCTCAAAGCATATATTTATTTGTCGATAACTAAATCAAAAGTTCAACTACTTAACTTGCCTATGGTATAGTTTATTGAATGTTGTGCAGAATATATTGGTTAAATTAGAATAGAAATTTGTAAAACCAGAATAAAAGATCATCATCATCAAACATTTGTAACAAATAGTACAAAAATTTTAAATTTTAGCACACCACGTAGACAGTAATCATTTTATAGTGTTTCTCTAAACATCTAATATGGCGCTGATGCTAATGCATCTATAAATACTTTAGGATAGTCTGTATACTTTATTAGTTTACGTATTTATATCCTAAAGTAATGGGGTGGTATATCGTCCTGAATTTATGTCGTCACACCCTCAACAACGCCTAGATACAGTAGAAAGTCGATGAAAAGGAACCTTGACCTTTAAATTGGAGCAATAAAAACGTAGACGATCTCATAACCCTAAAAAATATTCGTTGATGGAAAATTAGGTTTTTCCGTCTAGTTGCGTGACTTTTTCCCGGTTTTACTGACTTTTCGGTTTAATGACATGACAAGGCTAGGTCGCATCATATTTACGCCCGGATGGTCGTAAAATGTCGGAATAGGAAATATCACGAGACAACCTTTCCTATGGAAAGGGATTGTTAAATTTATTGATAAATGTTTATGGTATATGTTATATATTTCTTGTTTAGGTAAATTGCATTTACATTTTAATATTATTTTTGTATTTATTGACATATATATATATATACGTTTATTTATATATTTGGTTATTTATATATTTATTTATTGTATATATACATAAAAGAAATAAAGTAAAAAAGTTGTTGACGGGGACTGTAGACGAAACTACGGATTCCAAGGTACATATCACTATATACAGCTACTCAAAAAATTTAATATTTTAGTGTTTTTATACATCATTCTTGGGATTACCTATATAGGACTTTCCCCAAAATTTTTAAATATGTTTTATCTATTCTTGTTAATGGAAATGGAAATATTGGAAATTGCCAAACGTCTTTCTAAATTTTTGGAAATATTGGAAAAAAAATAAGAACGCGTTTTAAACCATTCCAAACAGAGATTTATATACCGGGTGGTGCGTCGCCGAGCGGAACATAGGAAATCCCATGTAAATTTTAGGTACATTTTTTGTACATTTTACAGAAAAAATGTTAGATAACTATTTAAAGAGACCAATCTGACAAGCCCTCGTGCCAAGTTTCAAAAAATTTTAATAAGCGAATCTTGAATTATTCAATTAAATGTAATTGCAAATTACCATATTTTCGGTTCAGGTAAAACCAAACAGGCACCAGTACAATGAATATTGTCCCTGGCATAAGGAAAATTGTCAATAATCAGTGACAGTCGGTATTTGAAAAAAATATGAATTATTCAATCGACGATAAAGTATCCATAATTAAGTAGCATTATGCGAGAAATAGTTTTAGAGCAGTATCTGAAATGTTTACAGTTTATTTCCCCACCAAGCCCATTTCGTCCATCTCAACTATTAAAAGTATTGTCAGTAAGTTCGAGTCCAAAGGTACCGTAATAAATAATTCTAAATGTTAGGATATCTAAAATAGAGCCGAAAAGAGAGAAAGCAAAGATCTTAATATTCTACTGAGTGTGGAGGAAAACAAAATGGTTACTACGAGGGTTCTTCGGTAAGAGGTAAATAAACATCATACAACGGTATTGCGCACTTTGAAAAAACACAAATATTATTCGTATAAATTCGAAAAACATCAAGAGCTGCAGGAAGGAGATGAAGAGCGAAGAATGGCATTTTATTTTGAAATGATGGAAAGAGCAAATAACGATAGGAATTTTTTAAGAAATATTTGTTTTTCCGATGAATGTACATTCATCCTCAACAATGAACCAAATGTTCAGAATTGCCGGTATTGGAGCCAAGAAAATAAACATCGCTTTGTTCAAGCTTCTTATTTTTGACAGATTTTAAGTATATGACAGGTATAATATTGTGGTTTTTGTTGGGTATCTTTTTAGACATGTTATTAAGTTGACACGTCATCTTTGATAGGTGTTGTTTATTATAGATGTCAGTTTTAACAGGTAAGATATTTTTGATATGCATACATTTTTTTTTGAGTATGATGTTTTCGAAAGTTATTATTTTTGATAAATAATAAAAACGGTACCGTGTTTAAAAAAGGTGTACTCTTGGTAATTAATTTTTCGTCCCAATTAATTAATTTATTAATTTATTCTTATGAACACTTAATTAAGGAGATGTTTAATGGGGAAAGTAGTAATTTTATTAGGCAGAAACGATTATTTCGACAATATATGAAATAAAGTTACAAATAATTTGTAAAACGAGCTACCTTTTTGATTGACACAAATTTTTTGGCACTTGTCCATAATGTCGTCGGTCGTCTGGAAAAATTATCAAAATTTCAGTAAATAATTTTAGTACGACGTGATTTAGTAAGAACGGGAACGTGGACAAATTATCTAGTTCCGGGAAAATGCTTCTGGCGTAATGTGCAAGGATGATGATAGACGTTTTAAAAATAATACTTTGTATTTTATTTTAAATATGTTGTAGATATGTTTCATCAGTGGCGGGTTTAGGATTTTCATTTTTTTTTATCTAAAGAGTGATATACAGGATTCACCCCAAATATATACCAGATGCTTTTAGCTTCAGGGACAATGCTTTAGTAAAGGAAAATCATTTTAAAATTGGCGAAAAAAAGTTGATTTTTATGGAAGCCTCCCAGGGAAAAACCAGAAGCAAATCCTCTGTTTGCATTTTTTTCGTTTCAAATTTTGTAAAAATATCTGCATTTTTTTTGAAATTAGATGGATCTGAAATATTTGTATAACAAAATGGTTACGTCAAAAAATTTAAATGGTTTTTAGAAAACCATCGATAATTTTGCGAAATTTCAAAATTCACAAAAAAAAACAAATAAAGGATTTGCAATTGAAACTTGTTTTTTTCTCTCTGGGCGCCTTCCATAAAAATCAACTTTTTTTTGTCCCGTGTATTTTGTTCGCAAATTGTACGTTTTCGAGTAAAAAACTTAAATACATGTCTGTAATGCGAAATCTGCATTACAAATAGGTGGTATAAAAGATACAACGGAAAAACCATTGAGGGTTGCAAATTTCAACATTTTGCCAGGGTGGCAGAACATTACAAATATTGTTGTAAGAAAGCCTTGGAAAAGGTTAACACCTATCCCAAATTTTACGCGTCTGTGTTTATCGAAGTTTATAAATTAAAATATATTTTTTTTTAACTTTACACCGCCATATAATTTGAAAGGTAAGAAAAGAACAAAGAAGAAAACAAATACATAGCTGCCTTATATTGATGGTCTCTCACAAAAAATAAAACATATTCTTTCCAAGTATAACGTGGTTGTTTGTCATAAAGCATATAATTTAGTAAACTCGTTATTTACACCTTTAAAAAGTCCAATATCAAAGAAAAAAAAAGTCTAACCTGATTTACTTCATTCCGTGCCTAAATTGTCCTAAAAAATATATTGGAATGACGACACAATGCTTAGAAAATAGACTAAACGGCCACAAATATACCAAAAATGCTTCAACTGTCCACACATCTCAAACAAAACATGAATTTAATTTTAAAGAAACTAAAATACTGTCACAAGATTCTAAGTATAAAAAACTAACAATTAAAGAAATGATCGAAATAAAAAGAGGAAAAGAAGCTGTCAACGACAAAAAAGATATTAGCAATCTCAGTCAAATCTATTTTAACCTAATAAATCCATGCATTTTATATATTCAAATATAAATACACCTATCACACTGTATAAACAATATTTTAAAACAGCAACCACTGCCCTGTATACAGCATACCTAAAAACAAATATGCAAATAGCAAGCCTTTATCTCTTTTGGTTTCCTTTATTTAAAAAAAATATCAATAAAATAAAAAATAAATCCAACAGACATAGATTCAAACATCTTTTAGTTAAAACAATGTATCAGAACTCCAAGGTAGGCATCCTGTTTAAATTAATTTTATTATGTACCTGATTTTGTGTTAACTTAGAACTATTTAAATGTTGATTTTTAAATTGTTATTCGTTTCATGTTTTACACTAAACTTTTAATACTGTAAAAATATTGTGTGATGTTCTGTTTTAATTCTGTTTTGATTTTAATTCAATTTTTTTAGATACTTACGCTTGAAAAAGCACAATAAATAATGTGCAAAACGTTGCAATAAACTTCTACCATTTGCTTTATTAACCTATTCCCAAGAATAAAAAGGAAATTTATATATATATATATATATATATATATATATATATATATATATATATATATATATATATATATATATATATATATATATATATATATACTAGTGTTTGAAATAGCTTGTTTAGTTATAAAAGAATAAAGAACATTATCACCGTTCCAGTTAGTAAGGCAATTTGCCAATAGAATTGAACTCTGACCTCAATTTACGTGTAATACCGGTATGATGATTGCATTAACATCTGGAGTCCGTGTGCATGGCTTTTTAATTATTTGACTTATGCACTAAATATGGATGTTAGGAATCTCAATTAGAATTTTATTAGAACCACTTATGTACAGGATTTTATGACCCCAACTTGCAGAAATTATCATGAGACATAGAGAAAACTTTAAATTAAAAAGTAAGAATTGGAAAGGTAACAAATGAGCGTTAGATATTGTTAATTTACATGACCAATATTTTAACTAGATGTAAATGGGCTCTATTGGAAAAATCATAATTGCTTAACAATCTTGTATAGGCACATACGTACTAAGGACAAAAAAAAATGTCAAAATAGCATTCTTTTCAAAGTTTTTTAAAATTCAAATACTAACTACTTTCAAAATTTAATTTTCATACTTTTGGAAATTAATTATTATTAAATTTTATTAATAGTTAAGAAACCTAAAAAACAAAAATGAATTTTTATTAACGTAGGTACGTTGTAAGTAGTATATTGCCCAAAAAATTTTTTTAAAGAAGTTTGTTGTTTTAAAGACACATAATTAAAACGAGCTACTAATTGAAATATTAATTACCCAGTGAGAGAAAAAAGAAATATGGCTGCCAAGCCCAAAAATGTCACGATCGTATCTGTATTTACATTTAAATTACGTCTGGGGAGTTTTTAACTGGTTCGTAAGTTGTACTACGTCTCATTGTTTTTTTTCTGCGTTTCGTTATCAAGGAAATTAATTAAGAGAAATATGCCACTCTCAGACATGGCTTATAGTATGACGGGGTCGGTACTACAACTTTCAATTTATTTACTTATTTATTTAAAGTATAGTGCATCAATGACAAACTGTTTTAACAGTACAAATAAAGGAAAAAAATATTGACCCTACGTTTGTGGAGTGAGGCGATAGGTGAGCTTCCACTACTGCTGGCGAAAGTGGACTCTATTGCGCCAAGTTCAAAACTAACATCAAAGGAGAATCGAACACAAATGTGGCAGGTGTGATCAACACAAACAAAAGAAGGTACGGGATGTGGAATTTATTCAAGATCTCTTAAACATCAAATGGGCCATAGGTGAGTTGGAAAGTGTATTACAAACTGAGCTTACAGGCCCAATTATAGTTGCAAATACAAATTGTCGACAGACACTACTAGCCATAAGGAGACCACGCTACACCTCGGTTGTAGAATGTCACCGTGCGCTTCCAGGAGGAATGTGGTCACCCTCTGCTGAACCAAAGAACACGCGCACTTCACAGGCCAACGCATCGCTGACTCTTTGGCCAGGAATGCTGCTGGGACCAAACCTTTTATACCCGAACCTTTCGTAGGCCTGATCGCCTGATAGGGTCTACGATGAGGGACTTTATCAAAAGACACTCTCATCAGCAGTTCACAAGCCGATAGGATGAAACAGTAAACTGTAACTTTTCCAGGGAGTTACTGAACTATCCTGACGAAGATACAGCTAAACATTACTTGACAATGCCCAGGGTAAACCTGCGTCTAATCACGGGCATTCTTACTGGACATTGTCAACCGCGAAAGCACTTCTTTGGAACGGGTATAAATGACGCACCTTTGTGTAGAGGCTGCAAAACAGAAAGATGAGACAGTGGAGCACATTCTTTATGACTTCCTTGCAATCTCGTCCAAGAGAAGATCCATGTTGGGCGAATATTGGCATTCCTTCCTCACTTTCAGATTTAGATTAAAACTACAATTAAAATAATTTTAAATATGTACCAAAAAAAATGATAAACCTGGCACAAAACATACTCACGGTCTAACAACTAAAAATCCCAAACAAATTTTGTAGCCAGGTACGAGCACCTCCCCCCCACTTACTGGGTGTGAGTAATATTAATCATATCCATGTAGAAGTAAAATTTAAATTTGTATTTAACTGCTTGCCAATATTTATGATTATTTTTCTTATACCCAAATAACTGTAAAAAATCCTATTTGTCCAAGTACATTTTTATGACATTAGTTTTCCCGTGCATACCCTCCCCCACCCCCGCATAGGCTTAATGAAAGCCTTGGTGAGATGTCATACGGATTTAAATAAAAAAATAGTATGCTTAATTTTAACTCTATAAATTTTTGTTGGTCGCAAATAATCTTTATTTTTCGCGACTGAGCGCACTTAACCGTAAACAATATAGTTGAATTAAACGACATTAGAACCTTAATTTTTACGTTTATTGTACATCAGGTTACGCTTAACGTAGACCTAACGGCTGTTTGGAATGAAGAACACTATGAAGCTGAAATTAACTAACTATCGCTAATACGGATCAAAATAGGCAACTACTAAGACCATTTCTTAAAGTAACTGCATCGAATCCTAGACTATTCATAAACAACATCAACATTTGCGACTGGCCGAGTTAAGGGAAAACAGCATGATGGAATTGTTTTATGTTAGTGCTGTTGGGGCAAAGCTATGCAAATAGTCATGTTGACTGTTTTTAAATAAAAATAATCATATTACTAATAACCAGGCATATAGCTATCTATCTACACAAACTTGCCAACATTCTTTTGTATTTTGTAGTACCGCTCATGGAATTACGTATTTTTCAAAGGAGGAATTAAAATGGACTTGTTAATTTAATGGTACAACTGGGTTCCATTGTTTTTGTATTTTGCAAACCTAAGCTGTGCTTTACGGATTGTGTCTGCCAGATATGGGAACTTAACTTAGGTAAAAATTTAAACTACTTAACTTTAAGTGGCTTACCAAATAAAGGTATTTTCAATGATAAAAAAAAATTCGTAAAAAAATATATAAAAGGCAGTAGTGCTTAGGTGCTGCATTGAAATATAGTGTGTCCTAAACGGATCTTTTAAATTTTAAATAAAAACTCTTTTATTAGCTTCACCTGTATGTATCTGTGTATCTATGTAACGGAATCTCAACTTAATTTTCACCAATTTCGTCTTCTGGAGTTTTACGACAAATCCTCCTAATATCAGCCCAATTTCTTTACTCAAGAAGTTTTTGTTGTTGCCGAACACAAATATGACATTTTCAAGGGCCTGCGGAGTACCTGGTGCCCAATTTTGTTACTTGGGGGTTATGGAGGTCGCTGAACACGAATATGATAGTGACAAGAGCCTGCGGAGTACCTAGTGCGCGCTAAGAATGGTGTAAACGTCGTGTTCTGGAGTCTTACGACAATTCCTTCTAATATTAGTCCAATTTTGTTATTAAAGGAGTTTTTGTGGACGTTAAACACGAATCTGATATTGATAAGTGTCTGCGCAGTACCCGGTACTAGATCATGGCCTTCGAGGTACCCGGTGTCCGGATAGGTTGGTATTAATGTCGTCTTCTGGAATTTTGTGGCAATTTGTTAAAAGTTAAAAATTATATTTTCTGCTCGTAGGATTTATTCATAAAAATTTTAAATAATATTATAGTATAAAAAATATTTTTTTTGAAGTTTAATACATATTAAAATAATTCATTCACCAATGTCACTGCTTTCTTCTACTTCTTCGATAACCCCCAAGTAACAAAATTGGGCTGATATTAAAAGGATTTGTCGTAAAACTCCAGAAGACGACGTTTACACTATCCTTAGCGCGCACTAGGTACTCCGTAGGCCCTTGTCAATATCATATTCGTGTTCAGCGACCTTAATAACCCTCAAATAACAAAATTGGGCTGATATTGAAAGTAATTGTAGTAAAACTCCAGAAGACGATGTTTACACCATTCTTAGAGCGCACCAGGTCTCCGCAGGCCCTTGCCAATGCCAAATTCGTGTTCAGCAACAACAAACCTCCCAAGTAAAGAAATTGATCTGATATTAGGAGAAATTATCGTAGAACTCCAGAAGACGACTTTTACGCCATCCTTAGCGCGCCACTACTCCGAAGGCTCTTGATAATTTCATATTCGTGTTTAGCGACCTTGAAAACCCCCGAGTAACAAATTCGGGCTTATTTCCATCATTATTTACCTAGTTATAAATTTTTTGTAATTGCAAACTTTTAAATGCATTTCGAAAATACCGTTTTTTTATTGTACAAAGGCAGTTTTTCATTTCCATTAATTAAATTTTTTCACAAAGTTTGTAGACGTTCATACGAATCGAATGCAAAAAACCGCATTCAAATCCATCTTACTGCACAAAAAATCCCTCGTAAGGCCTATTTTTGTTTTACGTTACCCCGACTATAATGTCCTGACTAGGATCATCAGAACAAAAAATAAAACTGTCTAAAAATGACTTGGCGAATGCGCAAGGCCAAAATAGCACAAAATGCTTCCTACAGGAATCCAGGCTACTGGCTTTTTTACTGACCTTTATGTTGGGTTATCTATGGGGTTTTCTTTTCCATATGGAACTTTGTTATAATTCGTTAGCCATAATAGATTTATTAACAAATATAAAATATACTAAAAACCGAGGCCCTTGATTAAGATTACTTTTGATGTTGTTTTGGGACTAGAAAATAGGATAATAAATTATAGTTTAAAAATCTAAAAAACACGCTTTTGTAGCAAACCTAAGTAAAAAGTAGAAAATAATCAATTATAGTAAAAAAGAGTGAGATGCATTTACTATGTTTTCATAACATCTCTAATTTTGTAAATAGCTACCAATAAAATAATTGTAACCTTTAATATCAAGCACCCTACGCTTTTTTACTATTCAAACTTTTTATACTTAAAAAAAATATTTTCTACTTAAATATATGGAATTGTCATAAATATTTGGTCATGGTCACTTCAGAAAGGATCCTCAGAATCGCGAATTAATATAATATTATAACGGCATTAAAATCCCAAACTACTCTTAGAAGTATTCTTACTAAGACCAGACAACATTTTTTTAAATAATGAGTATCTACCAAATTCCCTGTAAATGTAGTAAAGTATACATCAGGGAAACAAAAGGACCACTGAAAGTTAGAGTTAAAGAACACAAAAAATATACGGAACAAAGTGAAACGTCAAAGTCTGGGATTACCGAATACGCTTGGACAAAACAACACCGCATACAATGATCGGAAGCAAAAACTATTCATAAAGAAACCCACTTGAAAAAAAAAGAATATTTAAAGGAGCTGGTATAATTGTAAACAACCAAAATGTATTTAGCAATTGTAGCATCAAAATTCCGAATATCTGGCAGCCGTTGCTAAACTGTGAAAAGTCGGTGAACCTTCGGTAAACAAGGGATAATATATAAGCGTAGCTTTTAAGAATAGTTTTTAATTATCACTTGAAAACGGTTGGAGATACATCACTAACCGAAACGTTGTGTAACAATTAGCAAATAAAGACAATGGAAGTCCAAGATTTTAGTGTTATTAGGACTAAATATTTTTTCACTTATCTACATTCCAAATCTTACATTATTATACATAATGTGTTTAATATTGGACAGGTTACGACATATTTAAATGAACGCCCAAATTAGCAAAATAAATTTTAATGAAATATTTTATTAGACGATAAAAACAAATTATCGCCACGATTGTTCTACATAATTTTCTGATTAATGCCTACAGCATAAAACGAATCGTTAAATTTGATTTTAT
The DNA here is from genome assembly GCA_019359885.1 of Listronotus oregonensis. Lineage (NCBI taxonomy): Eukaryota > Metazoa > Arthropoda > Insecta > Coleoptera > Curculionidae > Listronotus > Listronotus oregonensis. The sequence goes on from JAHBCN010001961.1 coordinate 36,625, forward strand.
TGCTTCTAAATTAAGTTTTATTTATTTAAGAATAATAATTTAATAGATAGTATTTTCGTGGGTGTAATGCACGTCGCAAATTTATTTTGACATTTGTTTAAAAATTCCTTGTTGTCTAGAAAAAATGTTTTAAATTTAAGACCTTAGAACTAACTTACATTTTAAACTATATGGGCACATTTTTAATCGCCTTTAATAAGATTATTTTGTCTTGACTGAATTACGTTAAAAAATATTTAAAAAGTGTAATTAAATTAGATAAAATGGACAAATGGGTTTAATTTTAACATTTTAACATTTACCTACCCTATTTTTTTATTTTACATTTAGTGATGCCGTCGAGAAATGAAAGATTCTCGTCTCCTTTTGTTTCTTTCGAAATCTTATTATAAAGATTTTGACTTACAATGACTAAAAAATTATAAGCTTATGTAAAAATAAAATTCTTAATTAGATTTAAAATATTATGCGGTGTTAGGGTGTTTTTTATGACTTTTTTTCACTCTCAACACATAATTTTATTGGAGATGTGTCCAAAAAAAATTCCCCGAACAATTTATGCCGTTAATATTATATTAACTTTAAGTATTTTCCCAGAGCGTGAAAAGATTTTTCATTTAAAATACAGGTAAACTTTGTTTTTTTTTTAATATCTATTCTTTATCTCAGTCGCATTTTAAGCTATCATATTGCTCAAAAGTGGGATTTACTCGGCATTAAAAGCTCTACAAAAGTACCTATTGCTCTGTAGCTGTAATGTGCAACTGTGCGATTGTCCGGGTCACTAAATCAGGTTTTTATCGAATTTTGCTTTTTTTCAGTTATTTTATAAATGGCTGAAGTTATAAAAAAAAATCAAATGACAAACTTGTAGAAAATTTAGTTTTTTACAAAAAAAGTCCTTAAAAGCGAATCGCTAATATTTATATTTTTGAGATATAGAGCAATTACTTTTAGTTTAATATCGGAGTTTATGAAAAATTTTAATTGATTATTCTCAAAAATTTCATTTTTTCAAAAGTCATTGCTCTATATTTCGAGAAATATCAATATTGGCGATTCGCTTCAAAGGACTTTTTTTTTGTAGAAAATTAAATTTCGGACGGCAGGACTTTTTCCGTAGATAGAGGGAGCGAGACGCCGCTCTATAACTTAAACGCGTCTCACTCGCTTTTTCAATGCGAAAGTCCTGCTTTTTTAGTAGAAAAAATAATGGGCGCGCTGTGTGATACCGCATTTTCCGCTGTTGCTATTGGTCTAGCGCGGCGAGGTAGAATGCGCGAACGGCGCCATTTGTGTTCATATTTTGTGCTGCTTTATTTCGAAAATTTTTAAATGTTAACTTTTCCCGCTCAAAGAAAAAAATAAGTTTTTCATCCAACTATTTGTAACAAAACTTAGTATTTTTTTGTTTCTACTGAGCCTTTATTGGTGGCGGACCCCTTGTGGTGGCGGCCCATAGGCAATTGCCTATGTTGCCCATGCTTAAATCCGGCACTGTTCCGGCACCGATTGATTTCTCGACCGCAATAAAATTTAAATAATAACCCTCAGTGGTAAACCCAGCCATAAATAAGTTGCCTGACAAATATCTATCGTGTAGGTGCCGCACCTTTTAAAAGGGTACAGGTCCTGATTACCTACTAATATCAATAGTTTAGTTTAGCTATTTTGGATGCTCAATAACACACACGAAAATACCTTGACAAACTCCAAATGCTGATGAACTGATGAAAAGACTCTGCTTTATATTGAACACCTGCAATTTGCCTTTAACTTACATAAGATACCAAAAAGTAGGTACAATAATAAATAAAGGAAATTTTAAGTCCGTACCCAAAGTTTATGGAGTTTTACGACTAACAGTAGCAGGTAAAACGAGAAATCAACAAATATACCCAAGTCAATTATTGTGGAATGTACTGTACAGTACAACGAATTATTGTGGAATGTACTGTACAGTACATTCCACAATAATTAACTTGGGTATATTTAAACCATATTTTTTGATTTTATACCTTTTTAAACTACATATTATAATAATTATTTTTGGAGAGTCCAGTTAAAAACAGCATATTTCAAAGTTTTTGAAAACAGTCCATTTGTAAAAGAAAACATAGAATAATTCTCTTCATTTAAAAAATACCCTATTTTTAAACTATAAAATAAATTTTAACGTCGTGTGTGATGCAAAGAAAAATAATTTATTGAAAAATTATTTAAAAAATATCGGCGCTATGTTATTTATTACTAGATAATAATATGTTTTAATAATGTTTATTTTGTTAACAAGGAAATTTATTTAATCATATTCTCAAACGTTCACTATGTAAATACATTTGAAAATTTTAACATAAAACAATAATTTATTATTTACTACACGGATTATTTAGAGGGAACTTCTGTTTTGGTCTTTAAAAATTTAACATGCGTTTTGAAAGTTATAAATCTTTGGAATTGACTCTTTCTGTGTTTTTAACAAGTCATAATACATGTTTTATGGAGTATTTGTATGTGCTCGTGAAATAAAATTTCAGACTTTTTTTTAAATATTTTGGTAAATTCCTATCATTTAGTGCCAGAAAAGGAAGTTATCCCTGCAATATACTGACAACAGGTACTCTATGAAAATCATGGCCATTTAAATTTTAAAAAGTTAAAAAAGGCATTTTTACAGTTGCCCTTTCCTGTAAAATTTTAGCTGCTGTTTAGTGAAATTAGCCATTTTATATGTCTATACCGTACATGTGTCAGTAAAATTACATTAAGTTACCGTAGGTTGCTGACCGCGTTAAATTTGTAGTCGTTTCGACGTTTTATCTATGATTGCACGATGCATCTTCGATGACCACCACTGAATTATTCAGTATTTTCTTAGAGAGATACCGCAGTCAATCAAAGGCCATTCATTGGAACACACTTTCAGTTTTATGCGGTCGAAGTTTAAGAACGACACTCATGAAGTGCTAAGAGTTTTAACAAAAACAGCTAATTTTACTAATAAAATAAGCTACCATATGTCCACTTAATAAATTATCTTTAGAGCTTTGTGCTTGTGGGAACCCAGTATTCTTTGTTATGTAGAATTAAAGAAATATGGAAGAATAGCATAAAAAAATGTACCATATGAGTTTGATGGGCGACTCAAACACTTTAGTTTTGTACAGGGTGCTTAATACATTTTCTGTTTTTAAATATTTTTATTAAGGCATTTGTAGATCTGTTTGCCTAATTATATTTTATTTTAATTTTAGCTTCTGGATAATTTATTGGAAATGTTATTTAGCTGAATGCCCATGTTAACAAAATCAACATAAAGAAGTTTTATTAGCTGATATAAGATCAATTAATGCCGCAGTTGTTCTTTATAATTTTCTGATTAATGATAATGGCATTACACGCGTCGTTAAATTTTATTTTATTGTTTTTAAACTGTGTTTTGTTTATTCAAAAATGGGTTTGACAAATGCTCTGTTTTAAATATGTTTTCCAAGCAATGTTAATCTGTGTATATATTTATAGCGTAATAAAAAATTGTTACTTAACTTGCTAATGTAATCTAGCAAATTTATGTTTGTTATTTCATTTTTTAATATATTAAATGCATAATTCATTTGCGTAATGATTTGTATTAGCGGGAAACCCATTTTTCGGGCCTCGAGGGGCTATTTTTGGCCCTTTCCCACCTGTTAATGTTGATAAACTTTTTTTTTGCTCAAAAGCATCCCCCCAGACCTAAGAATTGCGCCACAAGGGAAAACTTTTATTTACAGTTTTGGCCCTTCATTTACTGGACTAAAAGAGCTCTAATTCTGATTAAGACACACAAAGTATATTAATAATAATAATGGCAGACGCTTTTTTAAATTATTTGGAATATTCTTTAACTTTGTCAAGTAAAAAAAAATCTGTTGAGGTTAAGTTTTTTGAAGCACACAAAGAAAAGGATAAAACCATTTTTGGCTGTAAAAACCTTATTATATTTTTATTATCGAAGTTTTCATTTTTTTAAAAGCCATTTGACTAGTCATTTTTTACCGAAATTAATAACATTTTTTTGTTAATATTTAAATTTGCCTAAATTTAATGGATCATTTTTTTAGAACTTCTTTGAGCAGTAACCATGCTTGTTTGAACCAGTTACCGTTCAGCTTGTTTGTTTTTTAAAAAAAAAAATGTATTATTTTTGCTAACGTGGAATATAGTAAAAAAGATAAAGTGAGTTGTTATTTTTCTAAAATATGCATCATAAAATTAAAGATGATGATGTATTAATACATCCAAAACGTTATATTTAAGATCTGATTACTACAAAATTATTCATATTAAGACAATTCAAACAAATGTTTACAATTAAAAAAAGTAAGTAATAAGTAACAAACGATTTAAATAAATGAATAATTTTAGAATTTTCCTAATGTCTTAAAAATCTAAAAAGCAGACTCATTTTGGTCAAACCATTAAATTGTGGCACTCCTCGGGGTCGTAAATTCCCCATTGCGTCTAGAATTTCTGTTGAAATATCGAGTAATATTTTTTATATTGCAAAATGCTACAAGAACATAAGATTATGCCGAACCGCATTTAAAATGATGCCATTGAATAAATAAACCATAAAAACAATAAATAAATAAATAGTGCATAATGCTCGTATTAAGGCCAAAGAGTAGTGTACTGCAACATGGTAATTAAAGGTCATTTATATAACGCAGATTTTATTCGCAATTTTATTTAATTTAACGTCTAATATTTAAAACAATATATTCGCTTATTACTATATTTTTTATTTTAGCCAAGTATCGTTAATTATTTAAAATGGTTTATGTTTTAAAAGTATTTGTCCCAAAATCAACACCAGCAAAATACAACATTATTAGTTTATAAATAACCAAATCTCTACCTATATATATATATATATATATATATATATATATATATATATATATATATATATATATATATATGTTATATATATATATATATATATATATATATATATATATATATATATATATATATATATATATATATATATATATATATATATATATATATAAGTAAAATTTAGGGGCCCGTTATATAATTTTTAAAAAATGGGTAGGTTTTTTTGGGATATAGGCTCCTTAATGGGCGAAAAGAAAGATTAAAAAAAACCTGTTGGGTATGACAACTTTTCTTGGGGGTAATTATTAAGGCGGAGGCGAGGTTTGGGGCATACAGGCTGAAATGCATCGGCAACTGGTGCTCTGGGCCTGCCCAGCCCCCGCCAGAATAACGAGCAGTATCACAAACTCAATATTTGAGATGAGCGGTACAATGCCAAAACGGATAAATACACACAGACCATACAAAACCCCCTTTCCTGGGGCGGAGTAAGCAATCTCCTGGTCAGTCTCGAAATTTGGTTTGGTATACCGATGGATCCAAGACTGAAATGGAGCCGGCGCAGGAATACATGGTATGACCCCAGGTTTAATGCTTATGTTCCTGGGGAAATATCCCCCGTTTTCCAGGCGGAAATAAATGCCATTGAACTTTGTCTGCGAGAGAACTTGAGGAGGAGATAAAGGGCAGGGACATTACTATCTTCTCGATAGTCAAACGGCCATAAAAGCTTTGGCATCTAAAAGTCAACTGGGTTGGGGTTTTTGGGAAATTCTGCAATGCCCCCTAAACCTGGCTAACCACAAAAACACTTTCCTGGGTGCCAGGACACAGGGGTACAGGGCAATAAAATGCAGATTTTTTGGCCAGGCGAGGCTCCCAGCAATGTTTGTGGGTCCTAACCTTTTTTTTGGAACCCAAAAAATCGGTTTGCTCGACCGGTGGATTCAAACACAACATCATCATACTGGAACCACATTCCAAGGAAAATCACACTAAATCAATGTTGGAATCACCATCGAAAGCATTGACAATGAACTACAAAAATAAATAGGAATCAGATTAGAATATGACAGGATTAATAACCGACACTGCACCCAAAAAAAATTTGCACACTATGGGCATCTATAGAAAGAACCCATTTGCAGACTATGTGAAAAAGGGGAAAAGACAGCCTCTAAAACATAAACCCTTTACATACTGGAAAAAATCAAAACCTCATGGGGACACTAACCACCAGGGGGGGAGAAGAAAAGAACAGAAAAGGGCTACTACCCTGTCTAAGGTGTAAACCCTTTTTTTAACGAAACAAATACACAAGAGATACAACAAGCCCTGGGGTGCAGTGTCGGGCGGACAAAACCTCAACTTGTGTATTTAGATTATCAATCAATCAATCAATCATGACAACTAAGCTTGATTGGCTTAAAATTATGAGGCCTCCAAGTAAATAGATAACCCCGGGTCCAGCCAATTCGATCACACGTGTTTCACCCTTGTTGGGGATGGTCACACCGAATGTAGGCCGTAGACACCCTTGAACTGCGAAGTAGCCAGGCTAAGAACAATCGTAATTCAATACAACTGAACGTAAGAAGCAACTAGCGCCATCTCGTCAAGTAATTTTAAACCAACCAATTTTAGTATCGACAGGTTAAGACGTTATTGTGCGCCATGTAGGTGTATTACGCAAAAACATTCAGAAGTTGTTTAACAACACACTTAATAAAAAATGACTTCCTATTAGGTTCACGGATATGTGAATTTCGAATGAGCTCTTTTGCCAATTCCAAGTAGGTGACGTGCAGCACGACTGAAAACGTGATTTAAAAAAATGGGAAAATGCAGTATTTTTACCCAAACTGTAATGTAATAAATAAAATTAAACTTCTTGACCCTTGATATATATAATAACAATAGGTAGAGTTTCTTTGGGCATATAGGCTCCTTAATGAACTGAAAAGAAAGATTAAAAATCCTGTTAGGTATGACTACTAAGCTTGGTTGGTTTAAAATTACCAGGCCTCCAAGTAAATGGATAACCCCGGGTCCAGCCAATCCGATCACACGTGTTTCACCTTTGTTGGGGATGGTCACACCGGAATGTAGGCCGTAGACACCCTTAAACTTGACGAGATGGCGCTAGTTGCTTCTTACGTTCAGTTGTATTGAATTACGATTGTTCTTAGGCTGGCTGCTTCACGCAGTTCAAGGGTGTCTACGGCCTACATTTGGTGTGACCGTCCCCAACAAGGGTGAAACACGTGTAATCGGATTGGCTGGACCCGGGGTTATCCATCATCATGTGTAACATAGTCCCATACTCATACTCAAGGCAAGGCTCGAAAAACGGAATTTAGAGAGTCCTAAGGGTAAATGGAAGTCCTTAGTCGCAAATGAAAGCCCGATCTTCTGTATGCTGAAGTAACTGGTATTAATCATATGAGCCGAAAAGTTCAGGATCCAAATATCCCCTGAAAAGTCCATTGAAGAAGAGGCTTTAACAAGCACGGGAAACGTGACATTTATTTTTAAAAATATTAGTGAAGTTTAAGAATGGCAAATAAGCTTTGTGATTTTTTTATGAAAATTCGAAAATTGATCCGTCTATGGAACGAAGTCTTATTTTTTAAAGGCAAATTGCTAATGCCACTGCTGAATATCAGTCTAAATTGAAGAGACTTAAAAACTGCCAAGCAAGAAAAAATTACAAAGTTTTTTAAACCATTGTCTAAGCCTGAAGATAAATAATTAATCAATATGGTCAAAAACTTCAATTAAATTCATTTCTTTATATACTTGTTTTTTATTTTGTCATCTAGGATCTCATATAAATGCCCTTCCATATTCACGGTTTCTGTATTTGCGGCATATTTACGGAACATATACCTCGCGAATAAAAAGCTTTTACTGTTGTGAAAAAGTTAATAAAATCTGACCAAAAACCTAAATGTAAAAAAGTGCCAACTTCTCCCTTTCTCCACTTTCATTTTTAATAAAACTAATGAAGAAGCAAAACAAGGACAACCGACTTGGTATGTTTTAGCTCAGATTTGAAAAGTCGGCTTTTTTTTATAGGTATGCTATATTATCAGCAGTCGCTTAATATTCGAAAATTAAACCGTTAGGCAACAATAAAATTAATATCTTTTTTGATTAATTAATATTTCTTACATGATTTTATTTCTAAACTTTCGTTTGGGGAAACGTATGAATTTATAGGCCTTTTAAAGTTCAAAAGCGAGACTGGCGAATACCCAATGAAAAAATAAAGATCACAAGGCGATTCAACGATTACTTACTGCAATGTTCTAATCTTTCACGAAGATCTTAATGATTATCATGCGATTGAAAAAGTCGATGACTCCTCTTTTACATAGAGGATGTTTTTTTATCTTAAAAAAATGATTAGTTTACACTGCTGGCCAAAACATTCATTAAAAGTGGGAAAAATTTTACACTTAAACCATATTATCTATCTATTATCTATAATATTAAAATAATAGCTGTTTTGTTGAGAAATTGAGGATTTATTACAACATTGGGTATTTTAAGCGGTATATGGAAATAGAGGTAAATGGGAGGATGGGTTTTTAGAAAATCAGATTATTTTTGATATAACTTTAGTAAATCAATGGATGCATAGATTACAGCTATTAATGTCGTTACCAATATTCATTTAAATATTAAGGAAAATAAAATATGGAGTTTCATAAAATTATGTTTTAAATTTTATGTTATATTGGCATTAGAGAAAAACGCATTTAATGTTTAGGAATTATTTTAATTATAGAAAGCAATATGTAAAAGTTGGAAATAGTACAAGTTAAGGAAAAGGCTTAAGTTATTTGCGGATCATAATACAATAATTTAATTAGCTGACAGAGTTTCTAAAAGTTCAACTAACATTCAACATGATCTAAGAAAAATACAAAAATGTCTTTATTCTATTAAATCAAAAAATTTTAAAAATCTTCCTTTATAAAAAATAAAAAAATAATTAATATCTTAGCCCTATATTTTTGATAATAATAAACAAAGGACTTCAGATTAGTTTTTTATATGTATAAAGATGAAAATTTTAGTTGAAAAAAAAACATATAAAATATTAGAAATAGTATATATCCATTAATGGGTATTTTGTATTAGTTTAGTCAAAATTTACATATTTAATTTTAATTTTGGTAACTGCTAATTTAACAATATTGAACTTTTAAAAAAACTGCAAAATATAGTGGTTAAATGTAGTTATAAACTATTACGGCGATATGTCTTGGTATAGGCCAAAGTAGTTCTTGGATTTAAAGCATTTTATAAGTTAAAATTTTGTGCAGTATTTAGGTTTAAGAAATACAATTGAGTATAAAAGTAACAGTAACAAATGAAATCCGTCATCATAATATCACAAAGATAGATTTTCTAAAGTTTTCAAATAAAAGGTAATTTTGACAAAAGATCATTTTTATATAGTGGAATAATAACATAATTCATACAATAACATAACCAAAAACAATTAAAACTAGTAAGAATAATTCAGTTTTTAAAAGAAGTATCAAAAAAGCATTTTTTGAAGAAATATACATTATACATTATTAATATATATTTTTTCTATTTTACATAACAATTTATAAGTATTTGTTTAAGCGCCAAGGGACTACAACTCAATCAGGTGCAGCGGTAAGCGATAAAATATTGCCTTTCGCAAGCTTGTAGGAAAAAAGTTTTTTTAATAGGCGATATCCACCCTGTACAATTGTTTTTGCGTGATTACGCTATTAATCGAACAGTCGTGTTTTCGTACGTATTAAGTATGACATGTATGCACACACACTATAAAAAGAAATCGCATCTCTCTTAAAATTTATTACGCCATATATTTTTCCGTAATCAGCTTGTTAAATCTGCGTTTGTGTCGCTTAAAGCCAGCATTAAATATTAAAAGAAACATCAATGGATGGGATTGTTTTAAAAACACTTTGTAAAGATTACAAAAGGCAGTTTTTTTGAGACGTAATTTTTATTTTTGGTATACCATTTTCAGGGTTCCGTAATAATTTATTTGGACTCATCATTTCCTCCCCCCCTTTGAATGAAGCATGATTTAACGAAAAATTTGCATATCCTTCGCACCTTGCCAATAGCTTTTTTATTTTCCCTTTGTCGGTCAAAAATAATAAAATGTAACGGTACATTATAAATGAAATAAATCATCGCCCTTAAATATTTTTCTCATATCAATCGTCTTTTGGTAACTTAGGTGAGTCAAACGGAGTGACTCTCTTGATGTGCTTTTCCACTTTAACTAGCAACAAAACTGAAATTAAACTCTAGTATCCTGACACTTGGTCTTTTCCTTATTTCCAGGGAGATGTTTCGTTTTTCTATGCTAGCGGTGATGTTTTATTTGGGCTTGTTTGTTTGGTTAATTGCTTCTTTTATTGATTTTTCGTACAGTATCGTAATTTTAGTTGTTCTTTTTTGTATTTGGGTCCTTTCTACTCGGTACTGTAAACGTACATGGTCGGCTTACCGAAAAAGTGTCATTTTAGGTACTGCCTCCAGGAGTATATACCCTAAGAGTATTAATTAAGGGTTGTTCTTGAAAACGGCATGCTGAAAACACTTTGACAGTAGCCGTTTTAAGATGTGCCAGGTCGCCCTCTAAGCTTTAAGTTTTAAAACGAACTTACTATTCCTTACCCTGAGCTGCAGGTAGATTTGCACGCACACCTACAGCCTGCTTTGGCGTGAAGCTAACCTGTGCACATGTTTATTAAATCTGTTGTTGTAATCTAACCGAAACAATTGGTGTGGCTCATCATAGTCACACTAATTTTAGTTTTAAACACTACTTTAAAGAAAGTGCGTGGCAATTGAGCAAAAGCAACTCGACACTCGACATATAGAAACATTTTAAGTAATTACCGATGAAGGTGAGGCAAATAGTTTTTTTATATTTTAAAGGTTATTTAAACTGTTTTTAGTTACTAACTACTATATTTTTCTGTTGTGTCATTGTGTCTTTCGCTAGAGACTGTAACTGTCTAGGTCAAAGTCACTAAATAACTCACTAGCACCGTCATCTGATGCACTATTGTCATGACAGCTCACTTGTTTTTCGTTTTTTTAAATTGTTATTTCTTGTTTTGGTTCTGTTCTGGTTCGGCTGATCACTGTAATATTCTTCATTGTTTTTTAGGTCACGAGGAGCTTTTGTTTCTTGTAGATGTTTTTTTGGAGCTACCCTGGATTCGAAGTTAATTTTGCACACTACAAATGCTCTATCTGCTCTAATTTTTCAAAAGCATATTTGCTAAAATTCGTCTCTGTGGCAACAGAAGAAGGGGGAAGTGTAATGATGAACATGGCGAGGTTCCTTACGTAGGATTTGGTGTAAAAACCCCACCAGCAAGTTCTTGCATCGATTTTATTTATAGACATTCGTCCATAAATAATAGAAAAAAATAAGTTTTTGCCGCATACTAAGCTGATGTATATTATAAGTAATACCGTCATTTGATTTTGAAATCAATTTTAAGAAGATTTTAAAACATGTTTTTAAATCTTAGGTAATCTTTACCTAATATTTGTAAAAAAATGTGTTTTCCTTCTGTGATACATAAAACTGTTAGGTTGCAAGCTTTCCACCTGTTTTTTTAAGTTAATAATAGCTCCGGATTTCTGTAGTAACGCCCCAAATAAAACGTAGCTATTAGCTTAAAAAAAAGAGAGAACAGTCTTCTAATAAAAAGAAAAATAAATTATTTCTCATGTGATAGTTCTGTCATCAGCTGTTCTTTATTGCACTCCCAGACAGGTAACGTGCTGCACCACTAGTTGCCCATTAATACATGATTTATAAATATGAGCCCTTTTCCGGGAAAGTTCTTGTTCGTGCTTGTTTTAACATGTTTTTAAATAAAAAAAACAAGTGCTGGCTGTGACTAAGCGCCATAATAATGTTACCAGGTTTTAGAGAATCAAACAAAATTATTCGACTGGCATGCAAAATTAGGGAAATAAAATGTAATAGGTTGTTTAGATAGGAATTAAGAATAGTTACTTTACAACTGTTTTTTCAAAAAATAAACGGAACTATTTTCGTTTTAGCAAAATTATTTTTTCTGTAATTACCATTCTAAAAAAATAACCTGACGGCTAGGTCTAAAAATAAACCTTTAAATTTTAATTAATTTAAACGTTAAAACATTAAAACACGTTGTGGGTTTTTACAATCGAAAACAGAATGTTTTTTTTTAAGATTGATAGTTTTTAATTTTTGTGTGGCAATCTTTATTTCTTTGATTTATGTGGTAAAAAATAGTTTAGGTTTCTCTCATTCAGAACGCAAGAACTTTTACTTTTGCGAGAATAGAATAGAATCTTCAAGCTAGTGCCTTAATAGCCATAATCCTATATGTATTATTTAAGCCCTGTATATTTTAAATAGAAGAGTAGAATTTGTTTAGGACATTAAAGGTTAAAGTGAAACTGATTACATTAAATTTATGAAAACTCTAGTTAAGGTCGGTCTAGGTTAGTTCTGGTTATTTAAAGCGGCTTTTTATTTTCCCCAATTATATTTTAGACGCGATAAATCACTAAAAGTGGGAACAGTAAACTTTTTTGTTTAGGTAGATAACTGAATTATTAATTTTGTGTACGAAATAAAAATATTTGCTGGATTTTTTTTTGAGGTGTACAAAACGCGAGTGTACGAAACAAGAATAAATCATTCTAAAAGAGTGCGAGTAGTGATAGTAAAAGCAAAGCAAGACCAAGACCAAGGGCTAGTCTTGGTCTTGGTCTTGGTCTTGCAAGTATGGACTTGGTCTTGGTCTTGCAAGCCCAAGAGGTCTTGGTCTTGGTCTTGCACCACCCGGTGTTGGTCTTTGAATACTGCTGCCAAGAGTCTTGCTGGTCTTGTTTTTTTTTTGGTAGTAATAATTTAAACTAAGCAATCTTAAATAAAATATATATTTTTTAATATTTACAAATAAATAAAAGTGGAGACTATATGTTTTGCTTTAAAATTTTAAAATATACTAATTTTAACCTTATATGTACATTTAAATTATTTAATTAAAAGGATATTTAAAATGTAGGGGTTTATTTATTTATAGCGCTTTATTTTAGTGATAGGAAATATTTAAATTTTCTTTGAAGAAGCATATAAAATTACAATACTAAGTACTCTGAGGGCAGAAAAAAAACTTTTAATTTCAACCAGATGTGAAATTTCCATGAAAATGATTCTCATATGTAAACATTGGTTTCTAATTCAAAAAAAAGGTATTTAAGCTTTTTCAGTTCAGTAATCTTTCTATGTTCAAATTAGTCAAAAATTTGCCGTATAAAGTTTGTACAAATACTTTATAAACATTCTGCATATACAAGGTGGCTCGATAGTGCGACAAGATCAATATATCGAAACCGTTCATAATGGTATAAAACTGAATATACAAAAATTATGAAAAAAGGGCGTAAAATGTATTGCAAAATTATTTTCTATTTCAGAATTTTTAAAAAATCCACTACCACTCGAGAAAAACTTCCTTATTTTTAGCTTTTAACCTAAAATAGAAAAAATTTATTTAAAAAAAGTGCTTCCCTGTATATTATGCTGGAAATTCTTAAACTGTCATATAGGTACAATGTCGACGTAGATGGTTTTTTATATATCATTTTCGGTTTTGACAAAAATGACGTCATCATTATACTTGACATTGACATCATTTGACTTTGGCATTGTTTTTACTTTTCGTCTAAACCGGAAGTGAAATTTAAATCCATTTATATTAAAGAAATATTCCTATATAAAATGACAAATATAGTTTTTATTAAACCATCACTTTTACATTTAAATCTTAGTTTAAAGGAGCAATCTAATGATGCTACTTCTTACAGTGTGGCACAAAAATAATGTTTTCCTGGATTTTGGAAATTTTTGATCCAGTAAGTGGCATCACTAGATACCTAATTAAAAAAAAAAAACATTAGGAATAGGTAAGTAATTTTCAGCTTCTATAACTTTTGTACTCTTAGTTTTCTTTGTCGTAAACGGTTTTGGAGTGCGAGTATTACAAATAAATATTTTTCTGTTGTTTTACGTATATTTTGCAAAACAATTATTAAGCGATTTCAATTTACAGAAATATAAATTAATGAACCTTTTATGGCTTTTCATTGTTATGGACTTTATATTGTCAATTTTGAAAAAAAGGGCAATTCCCGTTTTAAAAAGTTAATAATAGTTTTATTTTTTAAATAATTACTTTTTTGTATTTGTTGTGAATTTTTTATTCTTCAGAATTAACAATTAATTTATAATCGATAGGCTATGGTTAATTTGATATTACCCCCACCTTGGACCAGATTTCCTTTTCCTTTTTTCCCCATCCCAAAAAGATTACAACATTGTCCATTTTGGTATTTAAAATGGTAATCATTGTAAAAAACAGATTATTAAAAATATGTCCTATCAAGCAAATCTGATACAAAAGTCACTGAACACGTTGTAATTTACTTTATAATAATATCCGGGTTTCACCATGAATTTCCTGTTCGCCCCGTGTGACTCATACATGGGTTCATGCGTATGCCAACTGAAAAAATCAAAACCCGAAAAAAATGCACGTTATTTAATACGACTGCAACTTTTTCTTAATGATTTTAATCCATTCTGTCATATCGGCAAAATTTCGCACTTTATTATGTATTTTTGTAGCCTATTCTTTTAAATGAATAATTATTTTTAATTAATTGGATCAACTAATTTTTCTATTAAATTTCGACAATTGATTGCTTTGTTTAATTAGATGTATAGTCCAGTAACTGAATACCTGAAAGTACTCAAAGCTGTAAATAAATCTGTACAGTTTTCATTTGTGGCGCAATTTTAGGTCTTCGCGGATGCTTTCGAGCGAGAAAAATTTATCACGATTCCGACGTGGGAACCGGCTGAAAATGGCCCCCCAAAGTCCCATAAATGAGTTTCCCGCGAATTTCTGCCAAAATATGCAAATTAAAGAATTTTTGTCCAAACAAAAAATGAAGATCACCTCGAAATCTACAAAAATGGTCTTTACCATTTTTTTCGTAACACCAATATTTTTCGCAAAAACGGCCGTCGAAAAATCCATAACATACAGATTTTCTACAACTCCGGAAACGGCTTAAAAATGCAGATAAGCAAAACAATTTTTTTATCAAAACGCAAGAAAGAAGGTGAAGGAAATTTTCTGGTATCACTGAACGCTTGCTAAGGTCTCATTTATAAAAAAGAAATGTTAATATCAAACCATTTTTTCAAAAAATATCAATAAATTAATGAGATACTCTCTAAATATTGTAAAAAATCCCTTTTTTAATATTCTAGAAAAATCAGAATGGACCCAAACCCATATGCAATGATAGGTATGAGTTTTTCCATTCCGATGAACTTTGAATGATTAAAAAATGCACATTATTGCTCGAGTAATGAAACAATTCGTCCGCCCGCTTATAAGTGAATCCATGAAGATAGCGGCATTCTAGCGGTAGAGCGACAGCTGAAATAAGGGGGCTTTTGGGTCCCGTTATCTCAAAAACTATCGATTTTTCGAAAAAAATTATAAGGATTATTTTTGTAGATTACAAGGCGATCTTCATTTTTTGTCTAAACAAAAATTCTCCAATTCGCATATGTTGACGGATATTAGCGGGAAACCCATTTTTCGGGCCTTGAGGGGCCATTTTCAGCCCTTTCCCACCTGTTAATGTTGATAAACTTTTTTTCGCTCGAAAGCATCCACGAAGAGCTAAGAATTGCGCCACAAGGGAAAACTGTACAGATTTATTTACAGCTTTGTCCCTTCATTTACTGGACTAGTAAGTGCAGAGTTTAATTTAAAATTTTGACCAAAATTTGCTTTAGTGTTAAAATGTTTAATTTTTTCTTTTATTGTTTATCATGGGAGAAAATCTTTGTTTTTTAACCAGTCAAAATTAGACATAATTTCTAAAAATTGCTTAAGACTGATAGTGTTTTCTTTATCCCCTCGTTTTATACTTATTTTCTTTACTTTTAAGCGAATGTTATTTTTAAATTATTTAGATAAATTCTTGATTGAAATAATCAGATTTTTTGACACTTTTGTTAAAAAAAATTAATGGACTAAGTTAAACCAGATGTGAATTAAATGCACCATATTTTAAACATATTTTGGCACAATGTAAAATTGTAGCTTGACCACGAGGAAGATTGATATCTTACCTAAACCGAACCGGATTCAGGATTTCTTTGATCTTTAGATTTTGTATAAAGTGTTTATTATTAGGTCCACTTAATAATTATCTAGAGATTTACCTGTTGAAAGACCGTTTATTTTATTTTATTTTTATAATTTGTCAGAATATAAACTTATAATACCTATTATTTTTTTAAAGCAAAAAAAAATAGAAAACGCATTATTAATAAATTTTTAGGCAAACGCACTTTTATTCTGTGGCTTCATTTAATCTAGTTTTAAACAGTAAAGAGCCAGAAATTGTTTTGCAAATTAAAGCATTAGCATCAGCTTATTGAAGTACAGGAAACAGTATTTTTTTAATAATAAATAAAATATCTACATATTGTAGATATGCCCTATTGTGTGGCGTATTCATGTATTCAAAAAATACGTAGTACTTTAAAAAAACTTTAGAAAAAAATTAAAAAGATATGGTTTCGATGCCGGTCAGGTTTTTATTATTTAAACAAATTAAAACTATTTCAAATGTAAATAACCACCAAAATCAAAATTATTTTAACTTCACTATAAAAATTAGGGAAATTTTGAGAAGAATTTTTCAACTTTTGGGACATAATTTTACAAATGTCATATTTTTTACTTATTTTCAAAAACAGAAAAGGTGGCAGTTATCTTTATTTAATAATATAAATGCCTTTTTTTTAATTTTTGGTTAAAACATTTTTTTTGCTAAAGTGCAAGAAGCGTTCCATTTTATTCTGTGATCATTATGAAATGCATTCAAATTTGTAACGTGTGAATATCTGAATTTTAAATATATGTTTTTTTGACAACGTGGTAGAGCCACCACGGATGTTATACAATTAACTGCTACATCTGAACTACCCCCAATTAACTTCCAGATTATGTTATCTACACAGATAAATCTCGTGATAAGCTTTTATATCATATAAATTGTGTAGTGTAATAAATTGATTATTTTTTAAGGGTAAATAAAGGTTTGTTTTTAAAAATATTTTAGTTTACTATTAATTTATTATTTATTCTTTGGTTATTCCTGGACATGTTTTTAAGTAGACTCATCACCAAACTAATCCTAATCTTGGCCGAGTTATAACTCTTTAAAATTGGCCATGTTGTTTTCCCGCCATTTTGAATTTTTTCCCTTGAACTCCATATCCATACCATGGATAACCAGAACTAACTCAATTGATCTACCATCTTTGAAAGTCTGTCATATTGGATTAAGAGTGACGTTATTTTAGTTTTCGTATTCTCAGCAAATCATGGAAGTGCATAAAAAAGCACTAATCCGCCATCTTGGGCGGTCAGTTATATTAGATTTAGAATCACATCACTGCTAACCATGTTGTTGAACCATTCGAGGCTACAAAATTTTCCAATTTGAAATTGCTTGCTGCCTCAAGTGCTTTTTGTTTAATTAAGGGTCCAGATATTAAAATATTTTAACCTCTTGCTTTGCAGAAAAAAATTTAGACGACTTGATCTACTGCCAATCCTCCAGACTTCTGGATTTTTTTTTGTTCCAAATTAACACCTTCTTCAAACATTTGATTTAGTTTAGATTTATTCCTGATAACATTATTTATTTGGGATTTTCCAACACCAAACTTTTCAGCCAGTTTTCGCGATAACATCAATTTTTTTCTTCCGTGACAAACGATTTCGTTTTGAGAACATGATTAAACACTTTTCGATTCCGAACACGATAACTTTTTTCTTATCGATTTAAGACACAACTAAAAATATAATGTAAAGATAATCTCCCAAGCCACTAATGCTACTTGAACCTGGCCATCAATAATATTGTTGGGTATTTTTACCTTTAAAATTTGCAGAATACAATCATAAAATACAAAAAGAAATTCCGACCAATATAAAAAGGTTGATTAGGTTGAAATAGGTTATAAAAATTGAGATGTGTCTGGCCGTGGCTTTTTTATTAGCGTGTCCATTATCTAAGGGTTTTTATATACGGGATTTCCTATAAGGCAGATTTTTGTTAGCTTAAAAGTGGCCGATAACAGGTGGCCGATATAAAAGGGTGTCTGTTAACACAAGTTTTACTGTACTTATGGGAATAATTAGTCATTTAATAAGATATTGAGATATTTCTTGTATTTAAAAAGAGTTTTAGGTAATTGGGTAGAATATTTTTATTCAAAAATGTCAATTTTTCGAATGAAGAAAAATTGCAAAGTCAAAAAATTGATATATATATAATATATATATATATATATATATATATATATATATATATATATTATATATATATATATATATATATATATATATATATATATATATATATCTATTATTTGTCTACACCTAAAATATGAAACAAACACTAAAAATTGCTAAACTTAAATGAATGCATTTTATTGACGAATAACAAAATAAAATTAACACGGAAAGATTGTTTTTTTGATTTTTTCTTAAAAGACCGGTAAATCGGCTATAAAATTGAACAAAATGAAATAAAGAAAAAACGTGTCAATATCTCTATTTTCGATTTTTTATGGCCAAAAATAGGTGAAGTCCCACTAATGCACAATTACCGAGTTTTATATTCGCCAGTATTGACTATTAGACCTGGAGCCGAGAGGGTTTTTGCATGTATGATAGGCCCCACACCAAGGCTTTGGGGGCTGATAGACATCGTTATTTCCCATTTTGAATTCTCGGTATGGCATCCCTAAAATGGAGCTTTTAGGTGGGGTAAATTTTCAAACGTGTAATTAATATCCATGCCCTTGGATCATAGGCCCCACTTTGATTCTTGTTTTATTTCGTCAAGGAGGTCGCCAAAGTCCGCGAACTTAATGTGCCATACCAATATTGCGTCACTTAAGGTCCGCCATACTGACCGAAATGTGTCATTTTTCCACTGTGGACATTGATCATGGGCCCCACGCTGTTGTTTTGTGATCATTGTTAACAATAAACTGTAGAACAAAGATTTCAAAACGCCATACCTCTGGGGCATCGCCAAGTGACCGCCATAATGGGGCGTTCATTGCTAAAATGACATGTTTGCCCCATTATGGCGGCCACTTAGCGATGCCCCAGAGGTATGGCGTTTTGAATTTTTTGTTCTACAGTTTATTGTTAACAATGATATAATGTCGCATAAGGGTTGGATTCGATTTACACATAATAGAAATGTCCTTTCTAATATTGACAGTTAGAAAAAACTTTCCTAAGTCTACATAGGGTCCTTCGCATTCTGGAAATAACTTACAATATGCCCAAGCTATTATGACAGATAACCTGTATGTCAATTGTCAAGTTATTCGTTATTATTGTACAAAAATATTCATAAATTAGGTCTACATTTTAGATACACATTCTTAAAAATATTCTTAAAAATTATAACCTTTCATACACCATTGTATTGTGATATTTTGGAAATATGGAAATTATCAGAGCGTATATTTCTTATATTTTGATTTGAATTATCAATCAATCCTTACTATCAAAATCGACGAGATATTCTTACTAATGTTATTAGCACAATAAGTAATGTTGTGACTGCTTTAAAGCGTTTTATATGTTTTCAAAGCAGCCAGTTACGGGGGTGATTAAAAAATACGAACATGTGAAAATTTTTGAATATCAATATTTCTCGCTCAAAATCGGTACATACATAGCTGTAAAATGTTATTGGAAATATAATTTCTTAGTAATATTTTTCAAAATTTTCACAAATTGACCCAATTTATGAATATTTTTTTACAAAATAACGAATTTGACAATTGACATACATTATCTGTCAAATATGACTTGGCGTATTTTAAGTTATTTCAGAAGCAGAAGTGATTGCCATCAAAAGTTTTTTTCTAACTGCAATATTTAAAAAAATTCTCATATGGTTCCAACTTTATGGCGGACATTGTATATTGGTATGGCATATTGGGTTCGCGGACTTTGCCGACTTTCTTGACGACATAAATCAAAAATCAAAGTGGGGCCTATGATCCAGGGGCATGAATATTAATTACACGTTTGAAAAATCACCCCCTCTAAAAGTTACACTTTAGGGATGCCATACCGAAATTCAAAGTGGGGAATAATGTTGTCTATCAGCCCCCAAAGCCTAGGCGTGGGGCCTATGATACATGCAAAAACCCTCTCGGCTCCAGGTCTATATGTTATTCGTGATTAATTTACCCTTAAACTTTTAGGGATTAGGTCTGGAGCACCCTGTTTAAATCACCAGCGCTATTCTTAAAATATTTTTGGAACAAAATACCATACAACCTTTCGAGTACCACCCATGCATGTAAGATAAAATATATATGCGTATCAGTATTACTTCCCGGCATATTTCTTTAATTGTGTCCATTTATTTGCTCGCTCCTTGACCTTGAGGCGCGTCGAAATTCGACGACGGATATGCGTCACATTAATAGCGGCCTGTACCAAAAAGGACCTTAACAATTAATTACGTCAAAAGTATTAAATGGCCGTGGTAACGATTAAAAATCACTCGCGGAATGGTTTTTAACAGTGCGTGCCGATTTTTTTAACGTTGAGATTAACTTTAAATAAATGTTATACATCCGCATCTCTTAACTTGGAAATCTGATAAGTATAAGTTATGTTGCTACAGTACGGAGTATTTATTTATTATTTTTTAAATTTTATTTTTGAATTTGCGGGTATGTCCTTCGGTAAACATGGAATACTGGTAGTTTCTTGATACGGTTAAGTAGTGCAAAGTCAATGTAAGAACTTATCAAGAAATGGTTAATATTTTATTTTAATTCAAGTTACCTAGAAATGATGTCATATTGTTTTAGACAGAAGATATGTAATATAACTGGATGTAACAGAATTTTGATCAAGTTTTCTAATAAAAAAAAAGTTTAGGAACAGTATTGAAAAAACTAGGGTTGACTACCTTCATTAGTCATTTTGTGGTGTTAACATTTCTTTTGATTTTTAAATATGTACAGGATTATTTATTTTAAAGTAAACAGGGCTTATTTTTGAACTTTCCTGTACTTTTTTAAAAAACGAATATCATTTTGTGTATTTTTTTCCATAGAATTCAATAATCTAATCAAAAAAACATTTGAAACAAAAACAAAAGAGTTACAGCACGAGTGACGTATTTTTTTAAATGGAATACCCCGTGTATTTTTATATTAATAGATAGAGATTTTTAAAGAGGAATTCGGTGATATAAGGGTTCCTGGGTTTATGTCCTGCAGTTCTGCTGCAATTGTCTAAAAACTGCATGTTATTATAAGGATAGTTTCACCTGAAAAAACCTGGCTGCCACATGTCACAGGTGCTTATTGGTCGAAGTCAAGAATTTTGAAAATACGTTTATTACTTTTTGGAGTAGTTTTATAATGAGGTTTTTATCAGAAGAACGGTTTTAAATTATATTATATGCTAAAAATGATATGATATATCTATTTCTAAACCAAGCAGCAAAATTACAATAAACGGTAAAAATTAAAATACAATACGAGGTAAAATATGGTGGTAATAAGAACACTTATAACCAAAAATTATAATATTACTAATAATTTAAATGTTCTATATGACCCCGTTATTTTGGAAACATGATCTATAATCCTACCTTAGCCTTTCTAAGCTCGCCGATATTATTTGAGGTTGTTGGTTAAGACGATTAATTTCATTTACAATTTTTTCTCTCATTTCTTCCGTGTTTGTGTTCCATTTTGGTAAACGACATTCTTCAAGTGACCCCATAGAAAAGTGTCCAAAATTGTAATACCTGGACTATTAGGTGGCGATCTAATAGTGCCATAACGTCCAATCCAATGATTGTATCGGCGATTGAGATACTGCACAACTTGACGAACAGCATAGGGCGGCGCTACGTCTTGTTGCCCAATTATCTTGCGATACTTTTCAAATGGCAATTCTTTTAAAATGTCCTCAATATTGTTTTCAAGAAGATTGAGATATCTTTCTTCAGTTAAGGATCCCTCATAGAATATTGGCACGACAATTCTATTCTTAAGCACACCACACCAGACATGAAGAGAAGACCTCCCTTGGTGTTCAATCTGTTGAAACTTCCTGGGATTTTGTCTTACCCAGCTGTGGATATTGCGTCGTAAGTAATTAACCCTTTTTTTTAAATTCTTGATTTTGACAAATAAGCACCTGTGACCTGTGGCAACCAGGTTTTTTAGGTGAAACTATCCTTATAGTATAATGCAGTTTTTAGACAATTGCAGCAGAACCGCAGGAAATAAACCCAGCAACCCTTATATCACCAAATTCCTCGTGAAAATCTCCGTCCATTGATGAAAATATACGGGATATTCCATTTAAAAAATACGTCACTTGTGCTGTAATTCTTTTGTTTTTGTTTCAAATGTTTTTCTGATTAGATTATTTAATTCTACGGAAAAAATACACGAAATGGCTATATTCGTTTTTTAAGTACGGGGAAGTTTAAAAATAAAGCCCTGTTTACTTTAAAATGAATAACCCTGTATTTATATTTTACAGTTGTAATGGTGGCGTCTTTAACAAAATGTTTTAAAACAGCTGCATCAGTTTTAAACCCCTTTTCCCAAAGCATTAACTTTTTTTGAATACAACAAAATGTCTAAATGACAAAGTAGTAACCCAGTAACCCCACTCTACTAACAGCTTCTCAAAAAATCACCTGTAGCTTCAGAATGCTGTAAAATTTGATTTGCAATGAGCCATAAAATTTAGGTATTATAAAAGCAAAGAACGTAAGACAATAAATATTAAATCCAATTTGTTAACCACGTTTGTTGTTTACTTTGTTTGCTTATTAAACCATCAATTTTTTTCAGAACCATTTTCGCGAAACACTTGCAAATTTTAAAACGATGATTTAAAAGCAGATATGTTTTAATAGCAAATTAAAACGGTTTAAAGTAAGTTTTGCCTAATTATGAAATAAACCAAGGTAGGCTTTTGGATTTGTTATGGTATATGTTAAAATATAAAGTGTTAAATTAAATAATTTTTCCTAAACCATGTTATTTAATGTAATAAATCAAAGGTAGATGTTATTTTAACATAGGGGTTTCTTAATAAGAAGACGACATTAAAAATCCTGGTAGGTAGGACTACTAAGGTTGGTTGCTATGAAATTACGAAGATACGAAGTCTACAAATTATTTGAAACTCCGGGGCCGTTCAGGACGGTTACAACGTGATTCATCCTCGTTTCAAATGGTCACATCGCTGTAGGCCGCAGACACCCTTGATACTGAAGCAGCTAGTAATGGGTTGTTATTTGGGTAACGCTATTTTGAAACTTTATTTTATTAGAACGAAACGTAACGTTACTAACTTTCAAAATAACTCGTTACCAAGGAACGAAAGAACTGCATCATCCGACCGGCCTGGCTGCCGCGAGTAGGCGACAAACGACCGTGTACCGTGATTGTGCGCGTGCCCGGTGTCCGTGCAGGCATGCACGACGTTATTCAGGAACGATAATCGAATGAGGTTATTAGAAGAGATGGGTAACTCGATCATTCACTGGCGATCGAATCAATCATTGACAGATTTCTCAAATGATCCAATCTTTTTAATCGTTCATTCAATCATTTTTATAAGCGTACCAAACCAAACGTCCCAGCGATGCTTGATCGGTCAATATTTCGATATGGTGACACATGGCACACTGGACTGGATATTGATTGGCATGAACGTCATCGACCGATGGAATTAGATAGATTGGTTGGATTCGGGCAATCGACAAGTTTCTCACTTTCATAATAGGTAACAACACTAGTCATCGAACGAATGATTGCAAGCGGAGCGGACGAAGCCAAGCCAGTCGCCAGCCAGACAACACAACTTCATTCGTTACGTTAC
This sequence comes from Listronotus oregonensis, assembly GCA_019359885.1. Lineage (NCBI taxonomy): Eukaryota > Metazoa > Arthropoda > Insecta > Coleoptera > Curculionidae > Listronotus > Listronotus oregonensis. The sequence continues at coordinate 60,612 of JAHBCN010001961.1, forward strand.
TTTCCGTCTTTCAGTCGGTTAGTGATTCGATCACTGCAAGCGTCGGGACTCGATGGTTCGATATTCATAAACGATTCGGTCACTGTGATCGCATCATTCAGATTGACGCTTCTCTAGTTATTAGGTATTAAATATTTTTGGTTGGTTAAGGGCAGGCCCAGGAAGGCCAGGACAGACGCACCAATTGCCCGTTCTTCGTTACTTGAGAACGATAAACGATTTCAGTAACGTTATTTTAGTTTTGCTTGGAAGAAGATGTACTGCAGAAACGACTAAAACTCGTGTTTCCTTATACGATTTGGTTTTAATTTTAAAACCATGAAAGTATAACAATTAAATATGTAATATTACAATGGTTACTAATACTTTAAATAAAGCATTATAAAATATAAATGTTTTTTAAAAAATAATAAAAATTCTACCAACAAAATAAAACTTATACCTATGAATAAAATATAAAAATAAATAACATTTATTAAAAAATATAAATTAAATAAAAAAACTATACTTATTTTTGAAAAAAATATACATAGTTGAATTTAACTTTGGTTTTGGTTAGAGAAGTTTTCTAATGACGTTCCCAAAAAACGTTATTTTAGAATGTTATTTTTTGGCAACGGGAACCAGTAACACGTTATTTAAGAAGAACCGTTATTTCCATCTCTAGAAGCAGCTACTCTAAATACAACCATAATTGAACAAGGTTAAACTTAAAGGGAACAGCGCCATCTCGTCAAGAAACTTTAAAACAACCAGCCTTAGTACTGATAGGTTAACGATGTTATGTGCGCCATCTAGGTGTATGCTTTAGTGGTAATATATTATTTAAAAATTTATTTCCAATTCTAAATGGTTCCGTTGTAAAAAAGTGTTTTAGTTTCCTGAGAAACAGGAAAAGAAACTCGTATTTACTATGTTGTTTGAACCAATTCCTAAAAAGGCGGTAGGGAATATTCTATATTGTTTGCGGTAACTATTTTGTTCTGTGTAATTACAATGTTAATTGTATTGCATTCTCTTTATATTTAAAAGTTATCTTAGCTATTGGATTTTTTTTGTATTTACTACAATTAAACTATTTGTAGAATACGGAAAACGAAATTTAATTACTAACATATATTTAAGAAGTGAATTCACTTTTCCTACTAGTTTCTTGATTTTCTATTTTAGCACATTCCCGATTTATTACTTATATTATTATGTTTGTAAATATAGTTTCACTTTACGAAAATGTCTTGCACAGTTAGCTTTTAAGTGCTTAAAAACTACTAAAGATAAATACCACATAAACTTTTATCTTTTTTAATATGCCATTAATATTGAAAAACAATATATTTTTAGTTTCATTTACTTTAGAGTTTTTTTTGGTGTATGCTTTTAGCAATCAATTGGCAAAGTGTTAATAAGGAAATTATACAAAATTGGTTTGTCACGTTTTCTCTTCCTTCGAGAGAGCATTTTAGCGATATGCATTTAAGTTGCATGTTTTAGGAGACATGAGGCAAAATAAATGGCTTGAGTTTTTTTCCACGATTTATTAACGCATACAATATTATGCTTTTTTAGCCCTTAATAATGCATGATTTTCTGTTAATAAACGATTATAGTATGCCTATACTATATACTTTCCTAACTAAAAATATATCAAACACTATATTTAGTATTTTATCACCTTCTCATTCGAATAACAGGTTTTTTTATCTTGGGACAGTCCACGAAGGCTGATGCCTAAGTACTAACGTACCGTGGGTGTCTTAAAGTGTCTTAGGTATTAAAGCACCTATCAAGTTGGTTGACTAAAACTTAAATACATCCCTAAAGAATAATTTATCCAACTCGGGGACTATTTGACGATTAATAATCTCGCGCTGGTTCGCGCCTTAAATGGCCTCGATCATAAATATGCCCTTTTTAACCCATTGTTTGTTAAATATCTTGTTGCAGAAACACATCTTGCAACCTGGAAGCTATTTTTCTATAGCTACAAGTACGCTTATATTCCTTCTAAATTTTTATAAAATAATAAAAATCTAAATTTAAACAGTAAACTTCCCTTATAATCGTGACAACACCACCTTAATAAATTCAAATCGTTCTTGAAAATTCCTTTTCACCGATCTAAAAATAACGAAACAAGGGAAGCCGCCCGTCAGTATGTTACGCTAACACATCGACATGCTTTCGTAAACTTGATATTACGTAGCGAGTCGACGAATCCAATGAGACGCCAAAGGGACAGGCAGTCGCGGAGAGGGGAAAGGAATCGAGGAAGCTCGACTAGTGTGCGTCAGAAGATTCAATTTAGTAAGACTTTGGGCTCTGTCAGTGAACCATTATCGGAAAGCTTATCTCCGTTTTTTCCGCGAGTACAGTCATCTGCGAGTTTGAGATAGGACCGTGGCTAGAAAGTTATCTGGTTTTATTACGTTAGGAACGTATTTTTTTTAGCATTTTTGGGCAAACCGCCAAAATGTTTTATTTAAATAATTGATGGAAATTTCAATTTTCCATGGTAGTGCAATACTACTTTCTGCGTGTCAGCATAAGAAAATTGGCTATCACATCTTTTTCTATAACCAATTCAAACTTCAGTAAACATGACATTTGGAGAAAGTTTTTCTTCACTATTTTACTTTTCGGATATCGGCAGTAGAAAGCCTTCTCCTGTCACCACTCGCACATTGCAAATATAAAAATTTCCAAATTATTTTAATTTAAACGTTCGAAAAAAAATACCATGTCTTATTTGGAGACAAAATAACCTGCTATGGCTTGGACGTAGGTGCCGGACTCGCTAGCTAGACCATTAACTAACACTACAATCTCTCCTTAAAGAGTATAACTTTTTTTCCTCATAAAACAAAACAATTTTTTATTGCTGTCATTAAGACAAACGAATGTCTGAATAGACACAACTGTTAAAGATACATTATTATATTTTATAAACCTTTTTCTTGGGTTACCTTTTAAAATTAAAAAAAAACAATTAGTGTTACTTTCATTTACATACAACATTTCTTTCTATTTAAGCTCTTAACAATCATTTAGCAAAGCGTTAATATGAAAATTATGCAAATTTACTTAAATCTTATTTTCTCTTTTTCAGGTATGAAATTGAGCGACGTGCATTAAATTTGCATTTATTTATGCATTATTTGAAAAGTCCTGCTGGTCATGACCTATCCTAAATGAGATAACGAGAATAATTATTGCAGCTATAAAATTATGGTAAGATAACCCAATACTTTATTTATTTCATTAAATTTATATAAAATTTAACATACACAATGATTATGATCCAAATATAAACATACCTAATTGTCAGAAGAGGATACGGAGTAGCGTCAACCTGCTATATAATAATGTCACTGTTAAAGTATTTTTTAATTGAATATTATCCATTTGATTTAAAACAGTCTTTCTCAAAGTGGGCGATAACGCTCCCTTGTGGGCGCTGGTGGTCTAGAGGGGGCGGTAAGGGAGCCAAAAATTGGGGGCGCTGATGTGATTTTTGGGGGCAATGGGTAACTTCAGCTACTTCAATTTTAAAATTCACTGAAATTAAAATCCTTCTACTACACAACATCCGTTTATTAGTTCATATTTTAATCCTATTTTTTGTATAAATATAAATTAAAAATATATTAAATATTTAATATTTTAATGCGTTTACAACGCTATAATTTAGTAATAGGCCTAAAACACTGAAAGATATTAGTGTCTTTAAGTGACACAGGTTGGATGCCCACCTCCGAAGACACATGTTAAAAATATGTATATATTCTTACGATCAAGCAGAGCACTTGCCGAACGCGATATTTTTTATCTACCTAATCTAGTAAAAATAAAGAAAACATAAAATTAAAATTAGAAGTTTCAATTATAAATTCACGTTTAACGCAAACAAATATTGTACGATTTATTTGTACAATCCTGTATTTTAGTCCGTCAACGTTCGTCGGTCCGTGTTTGCGGAGTGCAGGTGCCGAAATACACAGCCGCGGCTTGCGACCGTCCGGCGACTGACGTGACTAGAGGTGTGTGGTTCGCGAACGATTCGTTCCAAAACAACGAATCAGAGCACTGATTTGAATAAATTAATTTCCTGTTTTCAATGAATTTAAATCGTTTTTGAGCCACTTGCTCGATCACTCTGCGATGAATAACGCACCTAGTTTGGATGATTCATTTCGTTCATGAGGTCACTAAGTTAGATTCGGACTCGAACTCGAAGATTCGGTAATTCAGTATTTTATGAGGGCAAATCGGTCGTTTTTGTGCTACGACCTGGCAAATGGCGAGCGGTTTGTTATATTACGATTTTGCTCACATTTCCAGAGGTGTATAGGCAAACAATTTATGCGTATTGGCGGTTTGAGTCAGTTTTGGCTATATTATATCTATTTGGCAATGAAAATAACTTTTTTTTATTTGTTTTAACTATTTTTTTGAACAAAGACTTAATTCGGAGGTACATTTGTAGGTTTTATTAATTATGATTTTTAAAAGTTTTATTCCCAATATATTTTTTAAAATGATAATTATACTAAAATAAAATAAATGTAAATAATTTCTTTATTTAAGATAAATCTCACATTTTTGTGGAAGTCAAAACCGACCGAGTCTGACCGGCATCATAATAAAATGAATCGGTTGCGAACGAATCTTTTCAAGTGAATAAATCAAATTAATCGATTCAGTAAAAATATTTGAACTTCCCACCTCTAGACGTGACGTTCCGCGCATGCACGCAACGCACTCGCTCGCCGTCCCGCCACTCCGCCCGCTACTCCGATACCGATACTCCTAATATTCTAAAGTTGAACATTATTAATTGCTTCAATTTGATTATTGTTAATTTATTAAATCTAATACTCCCTAATATTATAAAGTTTGCATTAATAGTGCTCTTATTTGAAAAGTCTGCGTCATGTTTAGAATATAGGTTTAATTAAACTCCAGGCAAGTCGAGACTATATGTTATTAAAATTTATAGGTAAAAAAAAAAATATAAATGCTACAAAATAATTGATTTCAAAGGGTGGCGTTAGACGAAATAAGTTTTGGATAACCTTTGATTTAAAACCTCACAAAATACTCACAAAAAATCGTTTTATCTTGTTCTCTTTTTCCATTGCCCTGAATTTATTCTTAATGTTTAATTTTAATCTTCTAAAATTCCAAAACCGTAAGGTTTCTGACCGATCACTTTTAACAGCGTGTAAAAAGTATGATGCTTACGATTTTAATGGTCGATAGAGAAACTCAAAAAAAGCTAAAAACAAATGGGTCAAAAGTTAATTGTTTTCAAAGTTTTAAAAATTTGGCAACCGCGCTCGCTTCATCATATCGAGTTAAATGTCGAACGTTTTTTGCGAGGTTTGATACATATTTACACTTCTTGCCCTTTATTTTAATATTTAATTTGGAAATAAATTTAGGTAAAAAACAATAAATCATTGTATGGCCTATTTTCTGATTTTTTTTTGCCAGTATGCAGCTCCCCAGCCCTTATATACCAGCCTCCCCTGTGCAAAAATTATGTTTTTTTTTCTTTACTTTCTACCTTATTTGAGGTTTTTATTTTGTAATTTGTAAATAATTGTACTTACTACAAAATTAAGCTGAATATCCATTTTAAGAACACAAATTATTATGTTTTAAAACAGCACTTTTTTATTTTGCTTGAAGAATAGTCTCTAATTATAAAAAAGAAACAGCTGTTAGCTATGGTATGTGATACGTTTATTTTGCGGCCTAATGTCCTTGTACTAATACCAGGATTTACTTTCCCAATTTCCAAAATTATTTTCTCTTGCTCCACAAAACTGTTTGGTACCGTTTAGATTAGCATTTTTGTTTGCTTTGCCGTAAATTAATAACATTTCGGCATATTCCCGATTACACAATGCACGACTGGCTTAATGGACTCCATGCTACCGGTAGCGCTGTTGCCAGTTGTTTTTTTTAGTTTTAACTGGGGGAAACATTATTTTTATTTTTTTATTTGTAGACTAAAACATTTAAAAATTAGTTTATTACATTAGAAAATTAATCTACCTATGAGCGATTAAGACAAAACTTGCCAATTGTTAGCCTTTTCAGAAATAATTGCTACTAAAGTTTGTAACTTTGATATCGTTTAGACAGAAAACTGTCAAGTTTTGACACATATGTCATATGAACTTTTAAACTTATTTTGAGCTCCACTATCGCCCATTAAAATCGTGAGCATCATACTTTTTACACCCTGTATAGTCAAACCAAAATAAGCTCTACCCTCTATTCTACCTACGTATTTAAAGCGCACGAAAGCTGGAGCTCCCATGACCAGCAAATTCAGGGTTGTTTTCAAATCTTTACCCTAATTTTTCTATCCCTAAAAACAAAACTAAATTTTAAAATCTTAAAAACTTTAAATCATTGCTTTTAGCCTATCAGACGGTCCTAATTTCCACCTTTTTCCCTACAATTCACTACCAAATTTTTCAAAAAAGATGAGCTAGAAAGTAAAATTATCTATGATAGATATGAGATTTTTTGTAACTGTAAAAAAGAATGCAGTGCTAAATGTGGTTGCAAAAAAGTTGGACTGTTTTGTTCTCTGGCATGCACGAATTGTCAAGGCCGGTCGTGTTCTAATGTTGAATCACCAACAGCAGAGGATTCGTTTGATACTGACGAACAGACACGCGATACATCGCTATTGACGCAATTCACTTACATCCAGGATGAAGAAGAAGGAGATCAAGAAGAAGAAGAAGAACAAGAAAAAGTAATTAAAGATTATGAATCGGACGAATAAATTTTTCTACGTTTTTTAATTTCCATCGCTTTTATCAATTCCCACCCTTGCGAATAAATGTTATTAGGCAATAGTTTCCAATTAAAAAGAATCACAACAGACCTGTGGAATAAGCCTACTGGGAAACTACGTTAAAAAAACGCTTTAAGTACACTACCTCAGAGGTGGCGTGGAAACGTGTGCATTCGATGACGCTTACAACTTTTTGAATCGTTATATCTCAGGAACGGTGGCTTTTATGAAAAAAATTATTAATACTTTTTTTATGGATAATTTGGTGTTCTACAATTTTTGTTTGAGGTAATTTTACAATAAAACTTACCGTTTTGAAGAAAATTGCGAAAAAACAAATTGTTTGACCTTTTACCTAGAGTCAATTTTTTCTACATACCGGAACGATGGGGAATTTTAAATTTCTATTTTAAATTATGTTTTAAACATTTTTACTAACTTTCAGCTTAATATAAATTTAGGTATCTTCACGCTTATTTTTTGGTCTAAGTTGACCGGACTATTAAACTATAAATACAAACATTTAAAAAATGGACAATATTTTTCGTTTTAAGAGTATTTATTTTAGAAAATGAGCATCGTTGCTGTTTTCTTATTTTGTCAAAATATAGGTTTATTATATACAGGGTGTTAATTAATTGAGTGCCGATAATACAGGGTGTGAATCCTCGGGTGATTTTAAGGAGAAAAGTTATATCAACATATGTTCTAAACCTCTTAGTTTTTAACACAGTATGTTAAAAAAAACACTATTTTGTTGCAATTTCCACTAATTTATTTATTAATCCTTGACATGTTTCACCACACAGTGGCTTCATCAGAAGGTATTAGTTGTATATAATAATAAATAAATTAGTGGAAATTGCAACAAAATAGTGTTTTGTTTACATACTGTGTTAAAAAAATTTCCATCAAGCAACAGCCGAATCTGTCAACTCTTAGTTTTTTATCAGAATTTGTTATTATTCTTAGATATTTTTATGAAATTTTGTACACATCTTTTCATCATTAAGTAGCATTTTTGACGTAAAAGATTTTTTTTAATTTTCACCAGTGACGTCCGTACGGGGTTTGAACTGACAATTTTTGAAAAAAAGGTACGTCACTGATTTTTCTAAAGACCAAAACTATTTTTAAAATCCCCATTTATTTTGGAGCAAATTTGGTTCCTAGACTTACTTTCGTACGACGTACCGTTTTCGCGTAAAAAAATAAAAACCAAAAAATTTGTCAGTCGCAATGAACTGAAGAAAAAAATTTGGTTTTTATTTTTTTACGCGAAAACGGTACGTCGTACGAAAGTAAGTCTAGGAACCAAATTTTCTTCAAAATAAATGGGGATTTTAAAAACAGTTTTGGTCTTTATCAGTTCAAACCCCGTACGGACGTCACTGATGAAAATTAAAAAAAATCTTTTACGTCAAAAAATGCTTCTTAATGATAAAAAAATGTGTACAAAATTTTATAAAAATATCTAAGAGTGATAATAAATTATAATGAAAAACTCACTTTTTTTCTTAAAATATTAACACCCTATAGCTCAAAAACTAAGAGGTTAAAGACATATATGTTGATATGAACTTTTCTCCCAAAAATCACCCGAGGATTCACACCCTGTATTATCGGCGCTTAATTAATTAACACCCTGTATAAAGTAGATGTCGGTATGTACTGGTTAAAACTGAAAGACAAGGCTTAACGAAATAAATGTGGAAACAATTTTGCTTGTTCCAGCATGGACCGTTTAATATATATTTTTTGTAATTACAGACTATAAGTTATCATTTTACTTTCTACCTAATGGTAAATCAATATAATATTTCATATTTGATCAATAAATTCTAGTTGTATGTAATAATAAATAAAGGCTAAATTGAAAAATTAATGCTTCTTTAGGAATCACTAGTTACCTTTAGGTGACAGTCAATCTTCATTAAGGTACAATGTACACGCTCACCTGGGTGTGCCCCTTGATATTATTTATTAGAAAATGAACTGTTTGTTTTTACTGAATGCAAATTGTCCCAAGGCGACAAGTTCTGGTAAGGAATAATTCGTGTTTCTGAGACAATAATTTAATATTTTAGTTTTAATACCAAATTACTTTCTCATTTTATCCTGAGGTCTGACAATAAAGTTGTAACGGTGACTATCTGGCGGAATTAAGGTAAATGATATTTTTCACCCAGATTTATAGTTTTTGAATATTTTTTTCTGATAAGTAATAAAATACAATTTTCAATGGAAACCTATGGTTTTACGATGTTAAACATTAAAACATTATCCAAACTATAGGGGCAGTTATAAAACATTCTTTAAGTTAAACGAAAAGTGGCCAAAAATAAGTTTTTTTCGTTTTTTGCGTTCTTTTTTAATTACATATAACACAAGTATTCAAGTAAGGATAACAAGGAAGAAGATAAAAAATGTATTAAGAAATTAATATTTTATCATGCTGCCATTTCTCCTGAATACCTTCTTTTAGATTCTGAGCGATCGACTAAAAAAGATGACGAATCAAGTCCAAATCTTCCTTTGCATGTTCCTCCTACTTTAAATATAGTCCCAAAGATCATCAGCATTGCGGAGTTAAAAGCCTTATGAATACAATTTTTTACCCTATTTAGCCCACACATTTTCCAGAATATTAATATTATTAATCTCTGCAGGGCAAATCGAAGGCCCATTCCCACAGCTGTGGTTGCTATTTGAAGAAAACAGTTATGGTGTTGGAATACCTAATTACTGTGGATAAAACTCTCCCAAAAAAGCATTAGGTTTTCTAAAATATTTATGTATTATTGATCGTTAATGTTTTTTGTTCTATTCTACAACACATTTCAAATATTTGTCTTGAAACGAGTCTGCGATAATGTTTTCGTCATATCGGAAATTGTCAGAAAATCTTTCTCATTGCTGGGCTTTCAAAATTCTGGATCCCAATAAATATAGTTCAGGACCAAAATTATTTTCTTTGCTTGTGTAAAGTAAAATTTAACTTTATGGGCATGACTCCGATTTTCATGAATTTTTGCTTATGGGGTAATTTTGGGGCACCGATTACGAATCTAATTTTTTTTCAGCAACCTCTGGTTTTTGAGTTATAAGGCCCCCAAGTGGACTAACCTTAAAATTCTCCCTTCTTGAAACTGATTACCAGTAAATGGGAACATACACTGATTAGGCACTTAGGGTATATATGATGTATAACTGGTTGTCTAACTTATAATTAATACTAAATATAAACAATAAACTTTTGTAAATTTTAGTATATTCGTTTAATATATAAGTGCCCAATTAGTTTATGTTCCCTTTTGATAGTACCCATTTTCAAGAAGAAGGAATTTTGGGAAAATGTTCATTTTGAAGTTAGTCCACTTGGAGGCCTCATAACTCAAAAACCAGAGGTTGCCGGAAAAACTAATTTTAGATTCAGGATCAGCGCCCTAAAAAAAACCCTATGCAAAAATTCATGAAAATCGGCGTCATGTCCGTAAAGTAAAGTTTTACCTACTTGTTGACCGCAGCGAAGTTGGATATTTCCGCTATTTTTCTTAAAGTCGTCGAACGAGCACCTGGAAAACGTGTATGCCCAACAACAGCTCTAACTCTCCTAAGAACTGGATTAACCCAACATCTAGCTCAACATTAAAAATCCGTTTCTTTCCTTTTTTAACATTCCGGTTAAATCTATGATTTTGATTCCAGTGCTTTTTCATATTTGTGACCTGTTTTTATTTACCCGCAAGGACTAATTGATACTTTTTGCCCTAGTTTCAAGCCTAAAAATAATTTGAACTTTTTGTTGTAATAAACTTCAAATCATTTGAACGACAAACTGACGTACTTCGTTTGACAGTGACGTTCGACAATAAAAGATCGATTTAACCAACAAATGAGTTGTTCTAATTTTTATTGCACAGCAGTGTACTAGAAGTAAAGCTTATGTTACCGCATGGAGACTAATATCGGTTTGAAAGCCACGTTAACGGCAATAATAGTTTAAGATAAGGCGTACGAGTCTGTAGAAAACTGCCTGTATGTGCTGGTTGTTATCTCTTTATTTAACTTTATTATTATGGGTTTTCTGAAGCTTCTTGTCTATAATACACTCGTGCTGTTATCATTAAGCTCTATTGTATAGGTTTTTAGTAGTTTATTTACTCTTTTTCTTAGTTGTTTGATATTTTACATAGTGCGTCAAAAACATCCCACCAAAAACACCTACGTAAAATAAGGGACAAATTTCTATCCAAAAATCTCAACCTTTTAAACTACTAAGATTTAAAAATTAGGCTAAGTATGTCCACACTTTTATTAAACTTTTTTTGACTTGGTAAGTTTTTTACTGATCTTTCTGTTTTTACTGAGGCCGAGATTTTTGGATAGGAATTAGGCCCTTATTTTACTTTAGTTTTTTTAGTGGAATCTCATTTTTCTGAGCTCAATGAATGGAAAAAATGGTGAAGGGATCTCAAGCCTTTATTGTCAGCATACCCTGCTCTGTAGGTAACACCCAATCCTTCTTTTTCTTCTTCCTTGGGAGCCGTCTTGATTCACTACTGGAGGCAGCGCAGCCTCTTGGGCTTTTTGTGCCTAATCTCCCATTATCTTTTATACCAATCCTCCCATTAGTCTGGTACCTTCTACAAGGATATGGTAGGCTGTTTCTTCCCCCTTGTCGCACATTCTGCAACTTGGGTCCCCAATATATGAGCCTATCTTGTATAGGTGTCCTTTCAGGTTATCGTGCCCTGTTAGAAACCCTACCGTTATGCGATGTCTTTTCTTACTGTGTCTGAGTAGTTCTTCCTTCGTTTTTTTGGATGAGCCCCTTATGATGCTTTTTCCATGTCTAATTCTGCTAAGGTTTCCCCAGTATTCCCTGTGTTTGTTTCGGATCCATTTCCTGGTTTGCCCTCATGCTGTGGTTTTGGTCACTCCAAGGGCAGGTTCTGGACCAAAGTATGGTGTGGATGATCCCTGTCTCGCTAGCTCATCCGCTTTTTCGTTGCTTTCTATTTCCTAATGTCCTGATACTCACAAGAGTTACTCTGTTACACCCAATCCTTAGTCTGATTATGAAGTACGATTTTTTTATTTTAATGTCCCTTAATCGCTTCTGGTTTGGGTCTGAAAGGTAAAATGTAGCAATTTTCTTTGTTTAGTGGGTAGAATGCTGCCTGCATGTTAAATTCTAAGACAATTATGACCTCAGAAACTCAGGTTCAATCAAATAACAGACTTCTGAAGTACCCCCTACATATACGATATTACCGCCCTGCTTCAGAGCGTTCCAAGTAAAAATGTGCAGTTTTTAGAATTTGTCCTCTATTTATGACATACTCGTAAAACATACTAACATTATACCAAATTCCAAGTTTCTACTCCCTCGAGAACTGCTCCATAATTATGATGAGCCAGTAAGTTACTCAGTCAGTTTTAAAATCGAATATGTCAGAAACCACTTGACATACCTTTCTCAATTTTTTACTGGTAATTTAAATACCCATGTGAACTTAATTGTATTTTATGTATAAACTATAAGTTAAAATTATAAAAGCAAAAGAACATTCCGTTCTGTGTTTTAAATTTACGATGTTAAAATTTAAAAATTAATGTCTAAGCCAGAACGCATGAACTTTCGATACAATTTTGTTTTAATACAAACTGATATAACTTGAGAATTAAACAGAATTAATAGAATCCTTTTAAGTTAGTTATTTCAAAAATAATTTTAGAAAACCTACTTATAGTTGTTCATAAAATTAATTGAGTAAAAATTATATTTTTACTAAATATAAAACTATTATATAATATAAATGTTTATTCCTAAACAAAGTTTTTTAACTTGGGATAGTCAATAAGCTTAAAGGCATTATGTGGTTCAAGTAAAAAAAATATATTATAATATGGGACTTAAAATTTGAAGTTGAAAATAACACAGACCAGATCTGGATAAAAACAAAGCTAAAGAGAAAGGTGGGTTCAAGGGTTAGCAAGATCATAGAGGGTATCAGTGTTAACTGGGAACCTTTAGGGAAGCAGTTTAAAAAAAAAAAAAAACATTTCACGTTTCTGTCTTTAAATTTTTTAAACGATGTTTGATAATGATGTAGATTAGAAATCGGAATTTGAAAAGCTAAGTTTAATTGCATTATGTTTTAAGTACAAAAAAAAAAAACTTAGATACAGAACTAAAGAAGATACCACTAAAAATAATACAAAAATGTAAAAACTACTTTTTTAGTAGACAATCAAAAATTAAGAAATTGAGTGTAAAAGACATTATATTTTAAAGAATATTAAAACTATGCTATATAAATATAAAAAATGTTTGATTCTTTCCAAAACAAAAGTGTTTTTTTTAACTTGGGATAGTCCACATAGGCTTAAAGGCCAAGAGCCCATGTACTGTGGGTCTCTTAAGTAAACAAAAAGGTATTTTATTAATATGGGACTTAAAGATTTGGAAGTTTGAAAGGAAATGGAAAAAACCACAGACCAGAGACTCTGGGGATAAAAAAACAAGCAAAGAGGAAAGGTCGGGGTAGGTCCAAGCGGTCTATGCGAAGATGCATAAGAGCGGTACTCCGTGTTGCTTTACTGGGACCTTCTAGAGGAGTAATTATAATGTCAAATTTTTCGGAAGAGAAACCGTAAAAATACCTATAAAGGAGCGATGATCTCCCATATTTCGTCGGTGGGCAGGGAAGGAAGCTTTCTTGTAAGGGTGGGATCATTATTAAGGCAAGCGGCTCTTCTTTAAATGAAATCAAGAATACTAAGAATTATGGAAGACGTATTACCCAGATATGTGAACAATATTCCATTTCGGATCTGATTTAAGATACATACGTGTATACAGATTAGAAGGAGGGATATACTTTCTGGCCCAAAAGAGGATTTCAAACTTTTTTGTAGCTGCTGTGGCTATGAGGATCTTTTTTTTTAGGTTGAGGTATTATAACCATTTTATTTTTATTGTATATATCTAGTTTTATTCAAAATTGGGCAACCATCGAGGTTTTTAACACGTTTCATTTGTAGCGTGCACACTTTTCTATATTGCTTATGTTTGGAGCATAATAAATACTACGAACTGATAAACTGGTAATTAACCAAAATATTTTACACAATATTATCTTGTTTGTCCTAAACTTAACCTTAATGCCAGCTCAAAGCTGTTATAACGTTATTTTATGTTATAATCTTTTAATAATGTTAAATCGACTGTGACCGACGATTAAAATATGTTAAATATTTTCGAATTTCTCAATAAAAAGCCTAAACAGAATTTGTTTTGAATTAAAGATTTATTCTCTTTTTCTTTTTGTCATGCAAAAATCTAATTTTTTAGCCTTATTTAACATCACACTAACATTTTATAAAATGACGCCGAAGAGCTTATCACATTATAAATTTAATTAGCAATATGTTTATTTTATTTTGCTAAACGGTATAATTTATAGTTTTTATTATTTTTTGCTGTGGAGAACTATTGGAGAAGCGAAAAAGTCGCACCATGAGGTTTTTGTAGGCCTTCCCGTTTTTTTTTTTATTAAATTACGAAAAACATATATTTTCATTTTCGTCCGTTTGTCTGTCTGCTTTTCTACGTCTTTCTTGGTGCCATAACTCTCTACCGGAATGGGATAATAATTTCAAATTTGTAATACATGTTATACTTATGGAAAGTGAGCGATCTATTGTTTTTGGGAGATATCGATTAAGAGGAAGTGGTGAGAGGAAAAGGTTGATAATTTATAGTTTTTTTAATATTAATGTTTTTTCTCACTATTGGAAAAGGCGAACTTTATGACTGATTTGATGTCCGAATCTATAGAGTTTGTTAAAAAAAGAAACATGTAAACTGCCTCCCGATAAAAGAATGCTCTAACGTAACATGTAAAATGGGTCGCATAATTTGTATTTATCCAAAATTATACTTGAAAACTCGGTCCCGGGTAATAAATTATAACAGGTAATAAAATAAAACTATAAAATAATATACAGGGTAATTTCTAAGTTGACGCTTTTTGTAAGTGTTCATAGAACTCATAAAAATAAACAACTTTTTTAAATATTATTTTTAACCCAAAAATAACAAAGGGGTGTGGAGGTTTGGTCAAAAAAAGATAGTTTATTTCTTATTTACGTTTGTTTTTTGCCTTGGTAATAATTAGTCGCTTTGTTTTTATTGAACAAGGTGAGGGTTTATTTTAAATCATTGTTAAATCGCGAAAATGGCACAATACGAAAACAATAAATACGTGGATATATTGCTTATTTATGGAGAGGTCGTCAATCTGCGGCCGTTGCTTCGAGATTGTACGCCCGACGGTTTCCCTGGACCCAGGTATTCTATTAACATCGTTCAGCGGGTTAGGGATACTGTCGATATGCAAGAGAAACATCGTTACTCGGGGGTTTTCGAGGATGCCGAATTCAATTCTGGCATTAGAATTACCCGGATGCGCTCAGGCTCGCTCTGCGGGGGTGATTTTTCACTTTCTTTATTACCTTTCCCCGCAGAGCCACCCCCGAGCGATTCTGGGTAATTCTAATGCCAGAATTGAATTCAGCATCCCCAAAAACCCCCGAGGAACAATTTTCGGCAGATTTTCATGGACGCTGCAATTTCTTTCCCAATCACCTCCCGGGCACCCCGCAGAGCCACCCCGGAGCTCCCTCGGGTAATTCTTATGCCAGAAAATAAATTCGGTGCCACGTGTTTTTATGGACGCTGCAATATCACCCCCGGGCACCCCCGCAGAGCCACCCTCGAACGCTTACGGGTAATTCTAATGTCAGAATTGAATTCGGCATTCCCGAAAATCTTCGGGCAACGATTTTCGAGCGATTTTCTGAGTTTCCAGTCGTTCTTATAATATTGCAAGTATAATTATGCAATTCGGTATTATCCATATATTTTAAACAAAGCAAAAAACACATAAATTCCTAGGGAAGAGACCCCAGGCCAATTTTATAATCTTTTGTCTGTTTTCAGTTGTGCCGCGGTAAATCTTGAATTTTGTTTTATTTTGCGTGGCTAAATAAAGTGTTTTTTATTCATTATGGCTAACGAATGATTTGTCGAGGCTTCCGCTTTCACAAACAATTAGCATCTGTGGATATGTTATGAAGAATTACATTAAAAATAACAAACGTTTTAATTCAGCACAAATCAGAGGTGCAAAAGCAGCATTGCAATAATTTATTTTATGTGGTAAATAAAATAAAACATCTTTTTACAATACTTGATGTTTAAACGAAATTAGACAAAATATATTCATTTAGGTATTTATGTATTTGTTAATTATAACCCTATTTCTAACTTACATTCAAGGAGTCTTCACAACAGAAAAATTTACTTTTTGATCTTGCTGCTATAACGAGGCACACATACAAAAATTTTGTTTGGTGTACTCGCAGATGTGGTCGTGCAAAGGGGCACAAAACTTTATTTATTTTGTGATTCGTACATATTATTCATTTAAACAGCTGTGAATGTTTTTTGATATTAACAGCAACTTAAATTTTTCGACTGTAGCTACGTTAATAATGCCGTAATAAAATTAAACCTTGCTTAAAAGGTGACAATGTATTAGAAACACGAATAACGCTTTACATGTTTATATGCGCTGTGACGTCAGGCAGCAGTGACCTTCGAAAAGCTTGTTTTGTTTTTAAAAGACAGTTTTTACTTGAAATATATTTCATATAATAATGCATATATGCTATCATTTTATAGGTTTTTCAAAAAACCTGAATATACTCAATTGAAACATGCATTTATTGCACCAGAATGCATTTTTCGAAAAATGGCATAACCACACCATATAGACTTTTTTTCTGGGAGCTTTCGAAACACAATGCAGAAAACCGCATCTTGATATCTGCTGGCCTAAACAATTTTCGATTGATTTCCTAACTTTTCTGGACTATTAAAAGACATGAAGCATCCGCAATTTTCTTTTGTTCCAAGTATTTTAAAAAATGTTGAACTTTTGAATGTATAATTAAAAATTAACGAATTCCGTGGGTGGTTTTCTTTACAAGCACCTACATATTTTTTCTACTGAGCCCTGTAATACCTAGATGATGCCCTATATAGGGTTTTGATAAGGAAATCTATTCACACAACTATCACATCGCCATGGCGCTTAGGCTACTCCTTCTGCCAATTCTCCGGCTCGCACCGACTCCTGCTGACGATTTACCGGCTAGCCGGCATTCGACCGCCTTATTGTCGACCAAATCGCGTTGAGGAGAGCGTTTCTGCTGAACGGCAGCAGAGCGTTGTCGTTCTTTTACGTTTTTGATTTGCTATTTTGCGTTTTTTTTTTCTAAAGGTTCGGGATAAAAAGTGACAGTTTTGGTGAATTTTCTATATGGATTATTTTTGTTTTCGGTCATGGGGATTTTTTATTATTGAATTGGCTCTTAAGTTTTTTTTTGTTTTGCTTTTTTTGGATTTATTTTGATGGTGGTTTTTATATTTGGATACTAATCTTGTAAGGTAAGTGACTGTATTTGTTGACTGAAGTTTTCTGTTGAGATTGTAGTTAACTTGTATTGGAATTATACCACAATATTTTTAACTTATTGGTACCAATTTGTCAAACTTTGGTAAGAAAAGTGATATAATTAAAATAAACCATAACCAAGACAACCTGGTTTAAGGTCCTTCAAGTTGACTCTAATTCATTTACAGGGATGCCTTTCTGCATAAACTGTAAAATAATACCTTTGTTAACAATTCCATTTGTGTGCACAATATTGGGCGCTAAAATTTTTAAAAAAGTTACGACACGACATGGGGTTCGTATCAGTTGCACTAGCCATATTTTAGGAATTAATAAACATATGATTCTCTGATATATTTTTTTCACTTACATTATCACAAAATAAAATAATTTCTTTCTCATATAAAATACACTTAAGTAATGGCCGACCAACATAAAAAAGTGAGAAAAAATACATTAGTGTTGTTGACGTTTCCCCTTCTTAAATAGGCAATGTTACCAGATGTTTTCTAATAATTTTTCATTATTAAAGGTTGTTTTTTTCCATTTATCAAAAATAAAATTTTTATAGAAAAAAATTAACCAGAACTAACAAACAACTACTTCCAAACTATTGCCTAGTTCTGGTTAGTTCCTAGTTAGTTCTCGTTAGATTTTCCTCGTTAAATTGTAAATTTTCTTTATCATAATATAAATGTGCCGTCGAACAAAATGAAAAAAAGTCTGATATACTGTGGGTGGACCCCACTTCCAGATAATTACCTTATTTACTTTTTTTTTGTATTTTGTATATTATTATTTAATCCATAATGCTTTAAAGCCAAATTTAAATCCTGTGTTTTTTTGAAAATCTAGCCTTTTACTTAACCTGAAAAACATAGTGTTTTTTGACTTGTCATATCATTTTTCTCTGCAAAAATGCATTTATTCGTATTTTTGCTTTTTGAAATTTACTAAACAAAATGTGTTTTTTTATCTGTAATTTTTTTTTTAATGAAATGACCCTAAACGACACCGGACCCCAATGAAGTCTTATATAAAAATATAATGTATTTTTTATGGTTTTTAAAACTCATTTATTACAAATAATGAGATTTTTAGTATAAATATTGAAACTCGTGTATTATCATTTGATCCTCCTTGTAGATAATAATAATACTAATAATAGTATTTTAGACGTACCTCTCCTTACCATTAATTAACGTAAGAAAAGTTAAACCTTAAACGGGATAATTATTTAATGCCATTAATTAATTATCATTTTTTAGTAGATATCCTGTCTCATGCAAAAATTAAACCATTTTCATTATAAAAATTAGATGGTTTGATTAGGTTATTAACAGTCTAAATTAAATTTTATTTAAAATTAATGGTGATACTAAAAATATGCTATTGACCACGAATTTTACATGCTTAGTTTAGGTATGGATTCCAGGTCTCATCATTAGTAATGGGGAGAGGTTTAGAGTTAGTAGTTATATGTATAACGTCCGTGATGGCACTACCGCGTCGTGTATTAACTTAGTAAAAATAGGTTCAACATCCAAAAACTTGACACTTACGGTACCTACTATTTAGGCTTTATACACCCTTCATACGAGCCTTTCTGGGCTGTCCTAAAGGTTAAAAAAATCTAACTCAGTACACAAATACCAACTGGAGAAGAGTCCATTCTCCAGTCTAATCAAATTACTCTTTCTAAAGTCTATCACGAATTTCTTAAGGTTCTGGAAACCCAGTAAAAATATACCTTCAGTTAAAATTAATTGATTTTAATTTTTGTCACATTGCATGATTTTTTTTTGTATTCCTATTATATGGTATCGCATAAATGTGTGAACTTTAGCAAAAAACAAAACAGCCATGGAAGACCGTTAAGTTTAACCGGCTTTACAAGTATAAAGTACTTAATGTTTGTTGTTTACTCACCAAATGTGTTAGAAATCCCACCATATTCCTGAATAGGAAAGTATGATGTTTATAGCTCTGTACATCATAAATTCGCAAATAAAAAATAATGTTTATAAAATAGTGGTAAACAAAAAATGCATAAATATTAAATATCCACATACTAAAATGCATGCTTGCCTAGATTGTGTTAAAACTACGACGCGACGTTACGTTTTTGTTATTGATATTGAGAGTGTTTATAGATTAAAAATATTATACACATTTGTTTAGTTATTTAAATCCTATCCAAGTTTTACAAATACGACAAAGCAACCATTTCATAATTACACAGGCCCACAAAAATAAATAAGTGGAGTGTGCTTGGTGTCGGACTAAGATTTTCTGTCGTATGTTTTTCCGCTGAACACGAATCTGAAGTCAAAATCGGGGTTCAAACAGCAATAAATTGAGAAAAGGCGTTATTTCAGATATTAACAATTTAAAAAAAATTACAGCGTCAATATCTTAAAAACTAAAGATACACGAAACTTTATATTACATAAACTATGTATTTTTTTAAGACCTTTAATTTAAGTTATATAACCTGTTTGTCTAGATGCAATATTTTTCGAGTTATAACCAAAAAACCAAATTTTCAGGATTTTTTTATACCATTGGAAAAAAAAAATAAAAATATTTTTTTTATTATTACCTGATTTTTTCTGCAAATTTTAAGTAATTTGGGATTTAAATAAATAAAATAAATGATTTTTAATAAAAAAATCCCCAAAACCTAAATAATAATTAAAAAAAAATATTTTCCCTATTTTGGACTGACATTTTTTGTCAAAAGTACATTTTTGTTTATATCTCCTTTATTATTTATCTTATCAAAAATGTTTATATAACTTTTTATATAGACAATTTAGAAAGCTCTATTTTTGGTCCAATGAAATTTTTTGTATCTCTTATAATTTATATAGTCGTAGTTCAAACATTCCGTGGTAGCAGTTTCCGGTTCCAGTAGCAGCAGTCCGGCAGTTCTGCCGATAATATGTACCGTATTGGTTTTTGGGTTTTTCCCGATTTTTTTCTGTTTGACCTTTTGACTTTAGATTCGTACTCAGCGGAAAAAATACGCCAGAAAATCTCAATCCGACACCATTTTTTGTGGACGTGTGTTATCGATTATGAGATATTTGATACTACCATTGATCAACATCACATCAAATCAAATATATTTCAACATTTAACCAAATCCACTTTGGCCATTTGTCCGTAATATTAGCCAAATGATTTTAGAACAGAAAACAGTAAATTTGTGTCATGACACTTAAAAAAACTTCTAGAAACCAATACTAACTAGAACTACCCAAATGCTCATAAGCTATTTTTTTGCCGATTCACTTTGATTTAAGAATGAAATGGTGGCTGCTAAATTTATTTTCAAATGCTTGAACGTGTATTAAAAATGATCAATAATGGAAACATTAGTTGTTCCACACAAAAATGACATACTTCGAGTATAATTGGGACGCATTTTAATCACGCGCATGAGCTGATGTTCTGACGTTTTTGACGTTCGGCGCTGTTGGAACAAACCTATTGTATCAGCAGCAACGTCATAACTTACAATGCTAAAGAAATGCATTTTGATAAATTCTCCCTAGTCAACAACAGCAATGTAAATCAACTTTTTGCATTTTGTTTATTGGTTTTGAATAATATTTTACGAACGCTGTTTGAGGCCTAAGCACGTGCTGAGTCCCAAAATGTTTTTACCCATTTTGCCGGCTCTTCAAGTCTCGATGCTGACCAAAGTGTACTTAAAAAAATAGTGCTATTTAAGTTTATTGGGTACATAAGCCTTATTAAAAGCTCCGTTTTATCTTCTTCTTAATGTGCCACACTCTATTCAGAGTGTATGCGCCCTCTCGCACATATTTGTGTTGCGTACCATGCACAGATATGCGGGACCACCGGCTTAACGTGCCTTTCGAAGCACAACATGTAAGAGGGTTTACTAGGCATAAAATACTACACAGGGGTTTGCCATTGCCTTCTGTGAGGTGACGAGCTATGAAAAAGTCCAATGTACAATGTCGCGCATCTAACCCGGGTCTTCACGATGTGAGGCTGGTACGCTGCCACTACACAGGCGCGACACTTCGTTTCATCAACCAAACCTAACTTTGTTGTTTTACTGGTGAATTTCCATCTTCTTTACAAAAATTTCAAAATTCATTATGCTTTCTTCAGCGATAAAAACTTTAATTGTTACTTTGATTTTAACAGAATAATTTTTTGACATTTATGCAGAAATATTGTTATTGAGAGATCAATTCCACGAAATGTCAATAGAAGAGGAAGCCTGGTTCTGATAATTATTCTAAATAATTCAAAAAGCAATAGCTAAAACAATAAACAATTCTACCCATATCCCAAGATGAAGATGGCAAAACGGCGATGTCACCAGCTATCCGGTCCCAGTGGACGACTAGCCTAACAATACCTTTATGTTTTTTAACCGAATGAAAAACATCAAAAATGACTGCATGTACCCAGTCTTGTCCCTTACTAGGATTTCTAAAATCATGTCGATGTCAAAATTGATGTTTAATTAAAATTGGCAAAAAAAACATCTATTGGAAAGACTTCATCGATGATGATCATATATATCTTGTTTTGACGTTAACATGGTATCACATACACTTCATGGTGGGGGAAAAAAGAAACAGATCAAAAAATCCTCGCAATTTTTAATATCACTTAAGTGACATGGATGCTCTACTAATGAGTTAATAATCATATATTTAACCGGTCTAAAAATTACAATAAATACTTCATTTTTTGCAAAAAGTCTTGTTTGGTACCAGTAAATTATTACTGACCTAACAATTATGTGGTATGTAGTCGTACTTACTATATAATTTTTATCGTGTTGAACAATAAAGGTTTTAAAAACTTGTCGTGCATTTATAATACTATATTAAATTCGTTGTGTGTATATCTATGTACGTAGTATTGTATGTCGTTATCATGCTTTGGTGAATAAAAATAAATAACACTAGCAAAAAACAAATTTAAATGGACATATTTATAAATAAATCGAGAAAGTTGTACAAAAACTGACCATAAATAGCAAGAGTACGTTTTATTCGTTGAAACCTTGAAATAATTAAATAGCATTTGATCGATCTACCAAAACATTTAGACACCTTTCTAAATATTAAATGAACAAAAGATACCGATTTAACATCTTTTTTTTATTAAATCATCTTGCCAAATTATTCTTACAATAGATCCTTTCATGATATAACCATCAATTTAAAAATCGAACCTTTCCTTTCACGTCATCGAATCATCAAGCGGAAGAAAACACATATTTTTGCAGGATCACTTCATCAAGGAAGAGAAAATTGTTGTTATTAAAACTTAAGTTAATTAAGTAAAACGTAGTCAGGTATCTTACATTAAAGCTGTTAAAAAGATTATTAGTTATTACCTTATCAGTTTATAAAAAATTGTCATATTAACAAGAAATGTATTCTGTTATTATTAATTAAGATGTCGCGCTTTCAAAACATCATTAGTCATTATCCAGTTTTTGCAAACAAATTAAAGTTTATAATTTACCTCGTAATTTACCCATGTTTTTTTGTTTTTACCTAACGTCAACACTGTTATAATTGCAGTCTTCTGGCCTCTACTGATGTTTAAACTTTCCAAATAGATTTAGTAGGTTTTGGTGTACAATTTTTTTTAACTAACTATTTTTTTTTTGCTTGATGCCATCTAATCTTTGACTATACAGAAACAAATTGGAATTACTGCATCAAAAGTAATATCTTAAATTATTTATCTTTTACTTCTGCTTCTGACTACTACTACGACTACTTTTAGAAAGGAAACATTAAAAACTTCTCTAGCTCGTATTTATAGATCTTCAAGACTTACAACATACTGCTATTAATTAATCTTTGTCGGTGTTACCGTCATTGTTAAGCGTTAGCAGTAACACCGATAATATTTGTAACACGTTTCTTTGCAGAAGATTTTCGTAAGTCACTGTGTGTCACAAAAAAGTAACTTTCGTTCAAAGAAACTACAGTAAAACTTGTCTATAACGGCCACAATAAAATTAATGACCTTTATAGAACGGTGGCCAGTATTGTCAGGTAACAGTTGTTCAATCAATCGAGGCTACAAAATTTTCCACTTTAAATTGCTTGCTCCCTTAAGTGCTTTTTGTTTAATTAAGGGTCCGGATATTGGAACATTTTTACCTCTTGCTTTGCAGAACCAATTGTAGGCGACTTGATCTTCTGCCAATACTCCCGACTTCTGGAATTTCCTCTTTTGTTCTAAATTAACATCTTCTTCAAACATTCGATTTAGTTTAGCTTTATTCCTGATAATATTATTTATTTGGAATTTTCCAACACCAAACTTTTCTGCCAGTTTTCGCGAACCCAAAGCGTACTTTTCACTCTTCGCGATAATATCAATTTTTTTCCTTCAGTGACAAACGATTATTTTATTCTTATCGACTAACAATATAATGTGACAAATGTGAAGATAATCCCCCAAGCCACTATGCTGTTTGAAAATGGCCATAAATATTATTGTTGGGTATTTTCACCTTTAAAATTTGCAGAATCTGGTCAATATGGAAAGGTTGATTTACCTGAAATAGGTTATAAAAATTGAGATTTGTCTGGCCGTGGTTGTTTTATAAGGGTCCATTATCCAAGGGTTTTTATACACGGGATTTCCTATAAAGCAGATTTTTGTTAGCTTGAAAGTGGCCGATAATAAGGGTGGCCGATATAAAAGGGTGTCCATTAACACAAGTTTTACTGTATTTTGGAAATGTATTATTTTATAACTCTAGTAATTACGAATAAATAATAAAGACTAGCCCGAAATCTTTCCTGACTTATCTAGTCACTAGCGAGCTAGCTAGTTTATAAGTTTATTTGTCAGAATCTTCATAAAAAAATTGAAATTAGTAAATCTTGAGGAGTTGCGCGTTCTTTATTTCGGTTAAACTCTGTTCTGCCTTTTGATTAATTTTTTTGTCGCCCAGCACTTTTACCGACTTTATCACGAGATCGATTTTTTGATAAATTTTACCTTAACGTATAAAAAGAAAATAAATTACTAAGTAATGGCCAATAAATTAAAATAATCAGCAAATTAATTTCACACCTTCCAGATGTTATAATAATTTAAAAGATTTATAAGATTGTAATTATTTTTAAAAGATGTTTAGGTAAATTAAACAAAATACAAAATAAGCGTTTTAATCGGCACCTCGTAAATTTCTCGGTGTGTTATATTTTCGTAACTTAATGCGTTAATTAAAACGGTTTACTCATCCGATGTATTTTTAATTTAAATTCCTAATTATAGGAAAACAGCAGGCTACTGGAGAGAATGTTCAGTGAGTAAAAAAGTGTTATAGATGATAAGAAAAGTTTTTTTTTGCGGTGAACTAAAAAAAAATGTCAGAATGGGATCAGTGCCCGCTTTAACCTATGTAGCATCCGATAGCAATTAAGTACCTTGTCGTCCTGTAGTAGGCGCGCGTTCAAAATGGAATACTAGCTTACCTACTTTTCTCCATTGATCGAAAATGCGGGTGCAAAAGGCACAATTCTAAATGATGTTGGGAAGCAGTAGCCCGAGTACTTCGCTTGCGGTACACTCTCCGTGGACTCCGAAATAGATAAGTAAAAAGTATTTGTCAAAGTCAAGAATTTTAAAAATACGTTTATTACTTTTTGGAGTGGTTTTATAATGAGGTTTTAATCACAAAAACGACTTCAAATTATATTATATGATAAAAATAATATGATGTATCTATTTCTAAACCAAGCAGCAAAATTACAATAAACGGAAAAAATTAAAATACAATACGAGGTAAAATATGGTGGTAAGAACACTTATAACAATAAAATTATAATATTATCAATAATTTAAATGTTCTATATGACTCCCGTTATTTTTGAAACATGATCCATAACCCCTCCTTGGCTTTTCTAAGCTTGCCGATATTATTTGAAGTTCTTGGTTAAAACGATTAATTTCATTTACAATTTTTTCTTTCATTTCTTCCGTGTTTTTGTTCCCATTTTGGTAAACGACATTCTTCAAGTGACCCCATAGAAAAGTGTCCAAAATTGTAATATCTGGACTATTAGGTGGCCATCTAATAGTACCATCACGTCCAATCCACTGATTGTATCGGCGATTGAGATACTGCACAACTTGACAAACAGCATGGGGCTGAGCTCCGTCTTGTTGCTAAATTATCTTGCGATACGCTTCGAGTGGCAATTCTTCTAAAATGTCCTCAATATCGTTTTTAAAAAGCTTGAGAGATATTTTTCTCCAGTTAAGGATCCCTCATATAATATTGGCCCGACAATTCTATTGTTAAGCACACCACACCAGACATGAAGAGAAGACCACCCTTGGTATTTAATCTCTTTAAATTTCCTGGGATTTTGTCTTGCCTAGCTGTGCGTATTGCGTTGTTAAACATTCCCGATGTTGTGAACGTAGCTTTATCCGTCCAAAGAATCGTTTGAAACAAGGTAGGATCGTTATCAGCGAAGTTCCTTTTGTTCACGGGTTAAATGCTGCACTGGAAGAACGTGATATGGAAGATACTTAAAATATTTCCTGAACCGTCGCATAGGTTACGCTTCTTCTTGCAGGGCCATACCTCAAGTCTCTAAATGCGCCAGTTATTGACTTATGGAATACAAAGTAAAAGCTTTTAGAATAGCTCGATCCCAGTTTCTTTTTCTCATTGTAGTCCTTTTTCTTATATGTAACGATTTTGTTTCTTCGAATAAGACCTTCAGTTTTAAAATCGTTTTTACTGATATATTTCGGTGGAAATTTGCAACATATCTTCGTTGTGTTTTCCTGGCGTTTTCTCCACATTTATCTGCCTTTTATGACGAATTGAAGAAAAATAAAGATCATGATAGGATTTTAAAATGTATTATTTAATAAATAATATTAATTTGGATACCTTATTAAAATTTAACAACTTTTTAAACACTTTTGTATGATCCATTGTACAGGGTGTTCATTTTGAAACTTACCACCAACGGTATCTGCGAAAATAGACCGGTTTGTGAATTTCGCTGAAACACGTCAACAAATTTATTGATGGGAAAGGATTTTTACGAAAAATTGAATGGTGCTACTAAGTCCTTTACCCCCAGGGCTAAAACCCTAATTTTTTAAGTTTTGCAAGGAGTCGTGAGATACATTATTTTAAAGAGCTTTTTATTCTGTACATTTTGGCGTACCATATTTTAAATTTGACTTTATCGCTGCCGAATAGCTCCAATTTTAAAGTTAAAATAGACATAATAATAAAATTAGTTTTCCTTTGGGGTCATTTGAAGTCAGTAATCTATAATACCGCTTCCCAAAACATTGAGGATTTAAAAAATCGCATACATCAAGAATTTTAGCAGCGTTTATTTTATTGTTTAGAAGTTAATGGTGAACACTTTGAGCAATTTATTAGATAATCTTATTTATTAGGTAATGACATAAATAAGAATAAATATTTAAACATTCAAATGGGTTTAATTCTACAATACTAAGCTCAAATTTAAAATCACACGTCAAAATGTACAGAATAAAAAGCCCTTTAAAATGATGCAACACACGAACTTTTGTCCCATTTAAAAATTTTAGGGTGGTAGCCTTGGGGGTTGGGGAGTTAAAGTAGCACCATTCAGTTTTTCGTAATAATTCTTTCCCCTCGATAAATTTGTGGACGTGTTTCGCCAAAATTTAAAAACCTGTCTATTTTCGCAGATAACGTGGATGGTAAGTTTTAAAATGAACCCCTGTATAGCAGTTATTACACACAAAGAGCACATAATTGTCTTCAATAATTTTTAGTAGTAAAATATGAAACGAACTATATAGGTCAATATTGTTTACTTGTTATCTTTAAAATCATTTAAAGTAGAAGAATGGAAGTGGTACTTCAGTTTTTTTTTTGATTTTATGTTTAAGATTTTTATTCTTTGGCTATTGCTACTATCAGCTTTTTAACTTTACCTTCCCACCTACCTAAGCCATATTGTTAAGGCTCTTTACTATAGCTGAGAGAGAGTCTGCACTATTTCTATAGTTCTGAGATTTTAGGTATTAGTTTCTAGCTAAAACTTCCTCAAAGGAATCTAAGGAATCCTTTAGAGGAATAAAGGGGATACTCTGTTTCACAGCGGAAGAGCTTAACACTTTTGTTTTTTGTGTAAAAACTATATAGTGTTGGCTTGCGACGTTTAATGGATGGGTGCGAGTCATTCAGACTTTTAATAGTGTAAACTTCATAGATCAACTATGTAGGTGTAGATGTCACCACCAGCGGATTTTATTGTTTAGAGATTACTGCATTAGCTATATATTATTAACAAAATTTGTGGTCTAACTTATGGCATCATGTAATGTTAACAATTTCAGAATATATTGTCTTTGACTTTATAATCTGGTGAAAAAATCATATTGACTAAAACTAAATAGTTTTCTTTTAAAATTTTTAAAGCTTTTTAAATGAGCCCAGTTCTAATTCCATATTACTATAGTAATAATTTTCTTTAAATATTCACACTGCTTAAATTCCGATTAATATTAATAATAATTATTTTGTTTATTGAGGTTCACCTTTGGCCTTTGACCTCCGCTTATTTTTTTGACTCTGTATAGATTACCTTTAGACAATACCATAAATTCATTCAGATCTTTGCTTTAACATACTATTAATTAAAATAATTTGATGATGTTTAAGTTATCGATAAAGGCATGACATCATTTTATATTAAACTATGATAGACTATAAAAGAACCCAATTTTTAAAAATAATGAATAAATTGATTGCTTTGGAAGACCGAGTGTTACAAGGATCTTTATTTACTGCTGATTGTTTCCTTTTTCCGTTTTAATCACTAATCTGAGGATACCAAGGCATGATCACAGACAAGTACAATTTAACCATGCTAAAAATTTTCTAATTGAAATATCTAGATTTTCTTGTATACCAACAATTTTAAAGTAATTTGTTTAAAATTTAGTTTTGAATAAAGTGTTTACCAAAGATTTTGATAAAAGTCAATAAATGCTCGAATGGCAGTAAATCTTTTAGGTCATTTTCCGCTTCGAGTTCTTTATTACTACACCAATTGACTTAAAATTTTGACACTGGTTGTAAAATGACACAAATAACAAAAGTTATATGCCACTCTTTCTCGGGGGTGTAAATGTGTAATTCAAAAGAACACCGGAAATGGATATATTAGGTAATTCTTAGCAAAAAATGGAGTATAAAGTTTTTTGGTAACTCAATAATTTTTGAGTTATTTGTGAGTAAAAATGTCGAAGAAAAACATGTTTTTTATTTTTTTTTTCGCAAATAACTCAAAAACCTTTCGTTTTATGAAAAAATATTTTTTTTATATAAAATAAACCCTATAAAAAACAAATATAATAAAATAAAATAAATAAAATAAATTTATTAGCACACGTTACGTATCAAGATACATTTATGATTGTCAATGGATATTAAGTACATTGAATACAAAAATACCATCTAGTCTTTTTAATAACAAATAAAACACACAGCAAAGACAAGAATATGTAAACATATAAATTAAAAATCCAAAAAATTATAAGTCAAAAACTCTTGATAATTATAGAAAGCTTGATTAATTAAAAATGCTTTATCTTATGCTTAAATTTCTTTAAGTCTAAGTCCTTGACATATTCTGGTAGTACGTTAAAAAGTTTAATGGCGGTAAAAGTAACAGGTTGCTGTGTCCTGGAGAGTTAATGAAATGGTATCACCAAATGATGTTTGTTTCTAGTATTATACTTGTGAAAATCTGAATTCAAAGCAAAATTATTCTCTTTAACAAACAATAAATTATTTGTTTTTTTAGTTATGGTTCTAGACGCAATACAAAGGGAACTATGACTCCTTGGAGCCGATTTTTTGGGTTGCTCGAATTTTTGGAGAAAAGTTGAGCAATAAAACTGGCGCGATTACCAGTAGTATTAAAATATATGATATATTAAAATGTATAAAAAGTATTGCATGATTTTGTTGCTAATAAAATTCCCTACAAAATGGTTTTTGGGTGGTTAAAATAGCTCCAATAGGAACGGAGTTATCGCCAAAAATCGAAATACATTTTTTAAATAAAATTATGAACATGGATTTTTTTTTTATTTTAAAACATTCTTTCCTTTGCCCACGTCGTATTTGTTTTCTACATACAGAGTACACTAGTAATACAAACATAAAAAAACATATTATAGGAGATAGGAAACTTTCTGAGCCCACATAGCGATGTACCCCTGCTGACGGACTTTTATACTATATTTAATGGTGCACATAAATTTTTCTCTGGCATATAGTATAGTCATCAGCACATGTTACTTATTGTAGTGTTTAAAAATTATTTGTGTCAATAAAAATTAAAATTTAATTACGTTAAAAAAATATACAGGGTGGCCCACCACATTCGCCTCGGTTTTTCTACGAGAACTGAAAAGAGTTGGGAAAAAACTTTTAGCACAGTCATATGTTGGTTTGTGGGAAGCATATTTTAAAATTATTTTAAAATATACAGGGTAACTCAAAAAAAGTACATATCAAAGTTATATTTTTTCTTATGGAACAACCCATATTTTTTTATATTTTTAGATACTATAGACCAAATAAAGTTAAGTTATTGTTATAATTCCTACACCTAAAACTGACCGTTTTTGAGAAATTTAGAGAAATTTAAAAATACAGACCATAATTTAAAAATTGTTTACACCTGTAACATATAAGGAGCTGCTCGTAATTAAATTTACTGCTTAGCTTAAGGGTTTAAGTTAACTATTATATAAAAGTTTTTCCTAATATTATACAGAGTGGTAACAAAAATTGCCTTAAAATTTGGACACACATTTTATTAAATAATTTCCTAAAAGTTAAATGGAATACCCTGTATTTAGTGGCCTATTTTGACGCAGAACTAGATTCCCTTTAAAACTATATAAGGGTATTCTCTTTTACTTTTTTATGCAAAAGACGTTTTTATATTTGACTTTGACTAGCTTAATCAATTATAATCGTTTGATTAACAAGTGTCACTGTCAAATATTTTTTGTTTGTAAGTAATAATTAACGACATCTAGGTCAAAGCCTACTAATATCAAAAAAATATAAATATAATCGTACCTTTGGTGACAGTCATATTGAAATGTATGTTTTTATTGACTCCATAATAATATTGTTTTGGGATTTAATTTACCATAAAGTCCAATACATTTGCTAAAAAACAAGGCATTTTAACATATTTCGTCCCAACAATTAAGATAGGTGTACCTTTTCCTATATATTGATCCCCATTTTCAAGAATGCTTTAATATTTTAGAAATGGCGATAAATTTGAGTTTTTACTTTTTCCTGCATTTTGCTTCAGATATATCTTATTTTCAAAAATTTAAACTTGTGCTTTTAGCGAATCTACGTGGTCCCTAATAAAAAGGTTTTTTAATTACAGTACAGGGTGTTCCGTTTTTAAGATAAAGAAATTATTCATACCTTAAATATAAAAACGTCTTTTGCATAAAAAGCAGAAGAGATAGGTATAGAAAACCCTAATATAGTTTTAAATAGAATCTAGTTCTGCGTCAAAATAGGCCACTAAATACAGGGTGTTCCATTTAACTTTAGGAAGTTATTTAATAAAATGTATGTCCAAACTTTGAGGCATTTTTTTTCCACTCTGTATAATATTGATGTAAAACTTTTATGTAATAGATACCTTAAATCCTTTAGTTAAGCAGTAAATTTTATTACGAGCAGCTTCTTATATGTTACAGGGTGTAAACAATTTTTAAAATACGGTCTGTATTTTGAATTTCTCTAAATTTCTCAGAAACGGTCAGTTTTAGGTATAGGAATTATAACAATACCTCACCTTCCTTCCTTATTTGGCAATATAGTATCTAAAAAAGAAAAAAATATATGGGGTATTCCATTAGAAAAAATATAACTTTGATATGTATTTCTTTTTTGGGTCACCCTGTATATTTCAAATTAATTTTAAAATATGCTCCCAACAGACCAACATATGACTGTGCTAAAAGTTTTTTTCCAACTCTTTTCATTTCTCGTAGAAAAACCGAGGCGAATGTGGTGGGCCACCCTGTATAAGTATGTATTGAGAAAAATAGCAAGAAAAACATTTGTCGCTCCACGGTTTTCTACACTGATTTATCTAAAGACGTACTATACGTTTTTGATTGATACAAATATTACTGCAATATAATTAGTAGGAGTAGGTAATTCACGAGTGTTAATTTGTGTTTTAATATATTTTTGAATTATAAGAAACCTTATATTGCAGACAGTTATATATATATATATATATAGTTTTATAAGCGACATAAGAATCCCATGTAAATTTTGAAGTAGTCAAATATGGTCCCTAATTATTTTAGAAAAAATGCTATTAGGATTTATTGAAGAGCACAATAAGTTCCACCCAAAATGAACTTACTAACTTATTAACTTATTTTAGCATTTATCTCTTAGCTGGCGGACTGAGAAGAGCTGAAATTTGTACACTGGGTACAACTTTTCGTGCTCTTTAAAAAATCCTAATAATATTTTCTTCTAAAATAATTAGAGGAGCCAATATTGGACCACTTCAAAATTTACATGGGATTCCCTATGTCCCGCTTGACGGAGCAACACCCGGTATACCATACAGTCTACATTAAATATTTTTAAAATATCTTGCACCTACGGACTTAGAGGAAATAAATTCCACACAATGAGGTATTACCCTATTTTTTCCTTTAGTGACTGGTATATTACCTTCAAGGAATTATTTCTTAAATAAGGAAGCAGAACTTTTTGCTGCCAGTGTTACTGTTAATTTTTCTCCTTCAAGAATTACATATGTTCCTCATAAAATAAGATATACAAAATCATGTTTAGGAACAAGCAAAACAAGCGCATCTTTTTTCTCCTGACACCAAGATATGCTCTAAACTGGATGGTCTACCCGCAGTCCTCCTAAAAAATATGATTGTGACCTACATATTTTCACTCGCATTTTTCAGATCGTACGTGTGCCACATATTCCAAAAAAAGGGATTTAAAACTGTTCCTTCCAATTACTTCTCTCAGTTAAAATTCATTTTCCACCTTTTAAAGTATTTGGGAAACGTCGAAAGTACACTAGATTCTATCGCAAAAGATCCACAACTAATGGTCTTTTATTTGTTTCGAACTTTCTTAAGTTGGCGAATTATTGCAGATTATTGCTCTTGACACATAAGCCCTTTAACCAGGTCTGGCATAAAAATAACAACAAAAAACTTTCTTTCTATGGTCTTTTCCCTAAACTGTGTGCTTGGCACTCCAGTTTTCTTTCCAGATGACGAATATCAGGTATTGTGGATGGTCACTCTTCTATCTTTTATCAAATCTATGATGGTCTACCTCAGGGCTTAGTACTTGTACCATCTCCATTTTCTTTACATCAACGATCTCTTTTACGGTTTCCTTTTTATTTCGTTTAATATAAATTTATAGCATCCGCACATACAGGGTGTCCTGATAAGGTCGTCCTCCGGCGATATCTCGATAAGCCTTCATCGCATAGTTTTCTGGAAAAAATATTTATAATATCGGCCTCGAGAAAATGCTGGAAATTATTTTCAAGTTTCTAATTCTGCCGCTTAAAAACACGGATTATTTAAAAATATGCCTTATTAACTTATGTCGTTGATAGTTTTTTTACAAACTATGTAAAATAAAGAAACTTTTTTCTTATAGGCGTTTTTCCGTAACCTGTCAAATATAGAGAGGGAAGAGCGAATATACATTTGAAAAAAATTGAATAACTTTGTTTCGGCTTAACCGATTTTGATGAACTAGGTTTCGTTTAAAAAAGCTTTTACCAGGGCTTAAGATAAAATATTGGTATAATAAATTTATTTTTTTGTTTTATCCCCAGGGACTGATTTGTATCAAAGTTATAAATTTTGTGATTTTTTTTATAAAAATTTAAATACAATGGTATTATTTTTATAAGTCCATTAAAAAGAGCATAAAAAAGTAAATTAACTGGTGAAAACCGCATTTCGATATCTTAATTAGTTCTCGAGTTATTGCCGAAAAACTGCATTACTCGTATCCTTACCTATTTTAAGCTGTCAGAGAAATAACGCGGCGTTTTAATCGAGAGTGCCGGGACGTCAAAAATTACAGAAAACGGAGACGACGAAAAATGACAAGTGCATTGTTTATCAAACCTGATAATTTTAAATTTAGTTCTTGTTTAACGCAGTTTATCGTTATTATTATTAGTAGTAGTGTTGTTTATCGTTATTAAGTAATTTTAAATTATGTCTTATTCTTCCACGGGGCATACGATCAGCTGGCCGTTTATTTTGAAAATATTTTAATTGCTTCTATTGCGGCGAGACAATATGCCATAAGGTATTACGAAAGACGGCATTTTAATAAAAAGTGTTTAGACGTTTGACAAACCGTTTAAGAGGAAATGGAAATGTGCATCCCATTTCAGCACAATAAGATACAATTAGCCAAAGCCCGTAGATAATAATCAGCTATTATTATTCACAAGCCGTGTAATTATGAATGCTCTTATTAAATTGATAATAAACAAATAATAAGGATATTATTAAAAATATTTAATATTCGCAAAGAAACAAATGGTTTTTGTTGTCATGGCACTTTCGACTAAAACGCCGCGTTGTTTATCTGACAGCTTAAAATAGGTAAGGATACGAGTAATGCAGTTTTTCGGCAATAACTCAAGAACTAATTAAGATATCGAAATGCGGTTTTCACCAGTTTCTTTACTTTTTTATGCTCATTTTAATGGGTTTATAAAAAAATACCATTGTATTTAAATTTTTATAAAAAAATGACAAAATTTATAACTTTAACACAAATTAGTCTCTGGGTATAAAACAAAAAAAATAAATTTATTATACCAATTTTTTATCTTAATTCCTGGTAAAAGCTCTTTTTAACGAAACCTAGTTCATCAAAATCGGTTAAGCCGAAACCCCTCCCTATATTTGACAGGTTACGGAAAAACGCCTAAAAGAAAAAAGTTTCTTTATTTTACATAGTTTGTAAAAAAACTATCAACGACATAAGTTAATAAGGCATATTTTTAAATAATCCGTGTTTTGAATTTTGTTCTAGTTTTACGCCCTCTAGAGGCAGAAGTAGAAATTTGAAAATAATTTCCAGCATTTTCTCGAGGCCGATTTTATTATAAATATTTTTTTCCGAAAGCTATGCGATGAAGGGTTCTTGAGATATCGCCGGGGGACGAACTTATCAAGACACCCTGTATAATGAAGCTTCAGTGTTAGTATTATAGATCAGGTTGAAATACAGAGAATGAAAATCTGACGATATTTTGTGTTTTATTTAATGAGGAATTTCGATAAAGTAAATACCAATACCGTACATTATTTAAAATATTTAGATTAAATAAAACATGAATGTAAAAAAAGTAATGAAGCACAGATGTTTAAGAAAAAAAGTATTCATATAATAATAAATAAAACGATATTTAATAAACCATGAAGTATGTTATACTTATTTTATTTTGCAATTATTATAAAAATGTTAATACTAAATTTGACAATACTAATCTAAAAACAAGTTATTGTTTAGAATAAGTAGTACATTTTTTGTGCCTCAAGCTACTTATGGTATTTGATTAAAATTGTACTTCTTAATATCCAAAAAGATATATACAGGTGTAACGCACTGTAGATTTCTCAATGTTGTTTGTAAAATAGATATTACAAACTAACATGTATAATTTTTTGCAATTTATACTATCTAATAGCAGTTGAAAATTACCTATTTGGTATTTGACTTGCAGCTAAATAAATTTTGTCATATTAAACAGGTTAAAGTATAATAGACACAGTTTATTAGTGTGCTAATATGATAAATTTATTAAAGTTGTTTAAAGAGTTTATGTATATTAATTATTCCTTTTTTAGTGCTATTTGCTCATTTACACTTTGTATTAGTCATAAGCTTCTAAAAATTAATGAGATTGGATTAATTTGTTTTTTTCAACAACTGTTATATGGTAAATATATATCAAAGTGAATAGTTGACGTAATTTTCACTTAAAGATATGATAGGATAATGACTATTATAAGTATACAGGGTGTCCTAAAACCTAAAAATGTTATGACAAGTTCCCATAAAGTTTTTTCCTACGACCCTCCCCTGCGGA
The DNA here is from genome assembly GCA_019359885.1 of Listronotus oregonensis. Taxonomy (NCBI): domain Eukaryota; kingdom Metazoa; phylum Arthropoda; class Insecta; order Coleoptera; family Curculionidae; genus Listronotus; species Listronotus oregonensis. Next base: position 96,194 of record JAHBCN010001961.1, read on the forward strand.
GATACAGTACATAAAGGATGCTCCTGGAATTAGTTTTTTTTCAAATAACTTTTAAAATGCTAGGCGTAAATTAATATTTTCTTAATATGATGGTTACTAGATAAGTCTTCTTAAAATAAACCCATTAAATCATATTTGGCTTATTTAGTTTACCAGGGACGGACTAGCTCTGACACATTAATAGCAATTTTTTTAACACCCTGCATGATAAAGGCTCAACAATATTATTTTTGAATAGCTTTAACCTTAAAATAAAAAAAGGTGTTCTTGATTAACATTAATGAAATCAACTGTTTACGAGAAATAAAATATTATGGTTGGTAATTTTTTTTACATTATACCGGTGTTTTCTAATTGAACGTCAATATTTAAGGAGGCAATTTTCGAGTCCATTTTAGGAAAAAATTATATGAACATATGCCCTAAACGTCTTAACTTTTGAAATACGGGGTTAATAATAAATGATTTATTTTTGAACATTTTACCACCCTTTATTTCAAAAGTTAAGACGTATAGAACATACGTTTATATGAAGTTTTCTGCCTAAAATGGACCCAAAAATTGCCTCCTTAAATATTCACGTTCAATTAGAAAACACCCTGTATAATGTAAAAAAATACCATCCATAATATTTTATTTCTCGTAAACAGTTGATTTTATCGATGTACCTTTTTTTTAAGTTTAAGGTTAAAGCTATCCAAAAATAATATTGTTGAGCCTTTATCATACTGGCTGTTAAAAAAAATTGCTATTATTGTGTCAGAGCTAGTCCGTCCCTGGCAAACTAAAAAAGCCAAATATGATTTAATGGATTTATTTCATGAATACTTATTTAATAACCATCATATTAAAAAAATATATTAAATTACGCCTAGTGTTTTAAAAGTTATTTAAACAAAAACCACATTGCCCACATATTCTGGGACACCCTGTATGTTGTACTTTGTAGTTTTAGCATTTTTAATTAAAAAATATTAATTCGGTAATTTATATCTTATATTTAAATTAGATTAGATTAAATTATAATTATTATTATTTTTATTATTAAATGTAAATGTCCCAAGGAGTTTCTTATTTTAAAAAATGAAACAAAATTGTAAATAGAAAGGTTATTAGGCATAAAAAGTTTTAACTAAATACAAAGTCATGGCTTCCTATTGTATTTTTATATATTTTTTGGAACATTTTAAATTATTGCCTGTATAATGTATTTTTTATTTTTTTAATTTAATACTTTTTTATAGTGGCTGCAACCAAATCACATTTGATTTTTTTTCAGAATGAAGTTTTTTTAATCCAACTAAATTTATATTTTTTAGCTAAAATTTTAGTACATTTTGTTAATATCTGTTTCTCACTTGAGAATTTGAGATAGAAATGTTTTTTTAGAGTTTTATTATGCACATTATTAATAATAAAATATTAGCTCCGTTAAAAAAATGTGAAATTCTAAAGTTATGTGTTCATTGTAGCAAACCTGAAGTTGACGGTTAGCTAAAAAAATATAAATCCAGTTAAATTTTACAAGACAATGACTTGTTATTTAGGCATAATTTTTAATTCTGAATAACTTTTCTTTTTAACATTTTCTTTTTTTTTGAGATAAGGGTATTGTATTCCTAAGCAGTTTTTATTTTTTTTTTTTGACTAACCCTGTATATCCTTGGACTTTTAATAAAACTAACTGCTGCTTATAGTCCAGGAGGCCACCACAAAAAAGCTGGCCAATACGCATGAAACATTTTTTTTTATATTACTCTGAACTATACAACTATAATTAATTTAAAGCCGTACTGCTGCCTCAGCTCAGCGGGTTTAAATTCCATTTTTCTTTCTAAAAAAATTGTAAAACATCGGTTTTTTTTTAAACGTAACTCGAAAATTATTGATTTTAGAAAAAGAATATATAGAATCGAAATTAATGGTCCAATTATTAAACTACGTTATTTTTGTTTAATAATTTTTTTTTGTATATTAACGATTAAAATTGAAAATAAAAACGCAAATATCTCAAAAACTAAAAGAGCTGCGAAAAAATGTATAAAACAAAAATATGCTTTTAATACATTTTTTCGTAACTCTTTCAGTTTTTGAGATACTTGCGTTTTCAAATTTAAATCGTTAATATCTTAAAAATTTAAAGGGCTATATCTCCCGGACTATAATATAGTTTAGGGCCATTCACCAACCTTTATGAAGAATCAAATTTTTAGATAAATTAAATTGTTATAAATTTGCATTTTTTATGTTTAAACCTTGTTTAATTGCAACAAAAGAACGCTAACTTTAATGTTTACTTTTTATTGATTTATTTTCGGCATTTCGGATACCCCCTAAAATTTTCCGAAAAAAGCCGGAGTTATACGTTTTTTATTGTAGCTTTTTGTGACTTTACTGTCACTGATAGATAAAAACGAGACTAATTTTTTGACTTAACAACCTTCTCTGTTGGCTTATTTAGTTTTAATATAAATCTGAATTAGGTACTTTTAAAAATTTTAATAAGCTGAATAAAAAACACACAAAAGAATCAGACTGTCATAAAATAAGTTAATAATTTTTTATGTATTAGTTTGTGTGTAAGTATTTGTATCAGATTACTAATATCTCTACAAAATCATTAGCTACTGCATGTAGTAAAATATGAACTTAATCATGTATGTTACTTTTGTCTAGTTTCCAAAACATTTTCATTGTTAGTAATATTTAAATTTAAAATCAGAAGCCTGTGCAACATTTATTCCTTAAAAGTAAATCCGAAATAATAAATTATTTAATCCTACTTTATTGCGCGTTTAACCAACATTGTAATATAATCATTATTTATATATTTAGCTTAAAGTCTAGAAAAGCAATTAGGATGAATGTAAGCTAAATATTTTAGGTTTTATGACAAAATAATGACCAGAATTGACTCATATACTTAGGTATTTGCAAACTAGTTTTAAGTAGTGACACATGAAACGGAACCTAAGGAGGTTATGATATTATTATTATTTTAAGGGGAAATTAAACAGGAAAATAACATAAAAATAAAATTAACAAAAATAAAAACAAATAACATAAAAATAAAAATAACAAAAATAAAATAGGCCTATTTATAAGCCAAATAAAACAAAAGTAAGAAATGAGGGTAAGAGTAACCAATCAGTACGCGCAGTGCAGTACAAGGGTGCGAGAGAGAAAGCGCGATAATTCTACAAATTTTCTTTTTTGCTCTGCCTGTTGATTGGTAAAAAGGAGCACTTGCCCTTTCCCGTCGACCAATCTGCATGCGTAGTGATAGAGAAACGTTGTACACTTATCGCGTTATCTATCTCGCACGCTGGCTCGCACGGCGGCTGCGGACGAAAAAGCCGCCTCTAGTAGGTATAGTGCGTGAAGGTTTTCGTTGCGAATGAGCAGATGTGATTTTACATAAACAATAAAATAAGAAGTTAAGAGTTGGTGATCTTCAAGGTTATTTCGTATTTTTATTTTATTTTATTTTATTGGTCTTTACAAGCACCTGGGCATAACCTATATTCAACTTTCATTTTATTTTTCTTATTTTTCTGTATTAATCCACCTTAAATTGTTTTATAAAAAATAGGTGACTGTTGTATATTTTCGTTTTAGTTTCAGTTTACACACATATCTATGATTTATGTAAATACAAATATCTAAGCTAAAATAGTTTTTTAGATTAAAATGGCGCAGATAGAAACATAGCACCTGTCTATGTTTTAATTTATCTGTAGCTTCGCAAATACATTCCTAAGAAAATTTGTTTTTTTAATTGGCTTTTAAACCACCAAAACCATTTTATTGAAAACACAGTCAATGTAGTTTTGTCCTATTATTCAATCGCCTTAAGGTTTAGTTACTCATCATTTTGTAAAAATTAGAGAAAATTATAACCGCCATGATATCTTGGTTACTTTGAACGGTTTGCTGTCGTTTGGTTCAATCATTACTTGCGTTCAGTCGTTAAAAAACCGTAGAAAAAGCTAAAGGTATTACCTTTATAGCCAATCATTTATTAACGTTTTTTTTCAATTGGTTATATTGATATAACAACGAATGTAAAACTAAGCATTCAAAATAATATTACTTCTGATCATAACTATAAGGAAACTTAAATTATGATGGCGCCATAGTTTTTAATAAAACACGTTTTTTTTAAATATAACAAAGTTTTTATAGACGTTTTGTTAACAAAAATCATTGTATTGTCATTTACGTTTTATAAAAGACGTCCTAATTGTATATACACCGTGTTCAAAATTAAGTGGGCACTATTGCTACCTTTTAATTATAAGAGATACAAGTTAGGTTAAATTAGCAAAGTTGTGTACATTTTTACGCTGATTGCAATAATGATAATAAAAAAAACAAATGAACATCAGATTTACGAGTTATTCACACAAAAATACTTTTTTTGAAATGCAACACCCTGTATTTGTTACGTTAATTCGAAAGAGTATGTAATTTTCTATATAATTAGTTATTTACATTTTTTTCCTAAATTGAGAAATAGCGGAGTTATTTCAATTTAAACGTATTTTTTTATAACTGGACGCAGGCAGCCATGGAATTCTTAAAATCGCATTTTTTGTTCAAATTATCGTAGTATGCTATGACAAAAATTAAAAAAAAAAAAAAAAGATAACATGTGTATCCGCCATGATGTTTTAGTGACAACTAATAAATCATAAGGCAACAGTTCATTTATGCTACTGTTGTTTAATATGTTGTCACTTGGAGAAGTTTGATATGATAGAATGCTACAAAATTTGCCAAAAAGGAAATGACATCAGGCTTTAAAGTGAAACTATTTCCAGAAAGAAATATGCCAAACAGAAGATATTTTTTACTCCTTTATCGAAAGTTTCAATCAAACAAAAGTGTTTCTTAAATTAAGCGTAGAAATTAGAAAACCTTTATAATTAATCAACAAACAGAAATAAATGTTTTGGCATATTTTAAAGTTTATCGTGAAAATTCCACAAGAGACTGTAGGTCAGATCTTGATCTATGCTAAGGAAACATTAATAAAATTTTAAAAAAACATAATTATCTACCCCACAAATACAGACCCATACAAACTTTGTTGTCAGGTGATTACAAAAGACGTATAAACTAAAGGTTTGTAAATGCTGCACTAGAAAATCCAAACCTATTATGATTAATTCTTTGAAGCAATGATACTAATTTTAGTAATAGAGGCATGTTTAACCAAAAGAACCAACATTATTGGAGCATTGCAATCTCATGCGCCATCATCCTTTCAATCCACAAAGATGTTTTTGCTTAAACGTATGGTGCTGCCTCATTGGATCGAAAATTGTTGGACCTGTGTTTTATAAAGGATCTTAAACTGGCAAACAATATCTGAATTTACTAAGAAATGTGTTGGAGGATTTTTTGGATAATGCCAATATATAGCTATTATTAGCACAATGTATTTTATGAATGTTACTTAGTTATGTGTTATTTAAAAAAAAAACTGAAACTACTATGTTTATTATTTACCCAAGTAACTGGAAGGTTTGACAAATTATATCCTTTATGGCGGACTTTATTTAAATTTGGTTTTTGTCATAGCGTACTACGATATAATTTGTACAAAAAATGCGATTTTAAGAGTTCCATGGCTGCCTGCGCCCAGTAACGGAAAATGCATTTAAATTGAAATAACTCTGCTATTTATCATCTTAGAAAAAAATGTTAATAACTAATTGTATAGAACATTACATTCTCTATCGAATTAACGTAACAAATACAGGGTGTTGCATTTAAAAAAAGTATATTTGTGTGAATAACTCGTAAATCTGATGTTCATTTGTTTTTCCATTATCGTCATTGTAATCAGCGTAAAAATGTACACAACTTTGCTAATTTAAGCTAACTTGTATCTCTTATAATAAAAAAAAATAGCAATAGTGCCAACTTAATTTTGAACACGGTGTATCTAAATAAGTATTTGTTTTTCTACATTTTCTTGACTAATATTCACTATGTATATTAACTTATTTCTTGTTTGATATATTTTTTATGCTAATATCTCGTTTCGGCAGCATAACTGGTAATATTGCTTTTAAAAGGGCTTTGCCTGCCAAATGTTTAATTTCTTTGGGAAAACTCAGAATATATAACAGTTGTTATTAAAATTTGATAAATTCATATGACTCTGATGTTCACTTTTGGTTGCACAGATGGTTGAAGATGTATTTTAATATAAACACATACTATGAACTCATGCTTGGTATCTAAAAGCTTTATTTCTATTTTTTGAACCCCAGCGACATCGTAAGTAATGTTATGCTCTTTGTTATTTTTTTTCTTCAAAGGCATGAACATCATTAGCTTTAACACTACACTGGTTTTAATCGATGGCTCATCGGTTGTCATCAATTGGTTTCTTTTTTCAGCACAATCCACGTCAAAGGTGGTACTGTCTGTGTTTTGATGCATTAAAATTGTGTCACATGCACTGAGG